>WEKX01023647.1:808833-843926 GCA_013390025.1 Pitta sordida
TAATAAATATAAATTTATTTATAAATTTAATAATTTAAAAGGAGATTACCAGAAACACTGTCTCACCTTTTTCTTCTTTTGGAAAGAAGTAATTTACCTCTTTTTATCCTTTCTTCCAGTATCTACCTAGATACGAATAAGTTTTTGAAAAGATTGGTAGCTCTTCTCTACAAGATAATGCTTGGACTTTGCTATGGAGTTCATTGTCGGCACTTCTGTATAGATGTTACAAAATTTCCACTTACCTCCTATTTTCTAGCAGGCTTCTCTTTCTAGTTACACAACCAGAGAACAAAAGTGTCCATGTTTTTCTCCTGGGGAGAAAAAGTAGTCCTGTGCTCTTGGGGAAACTGAGATCCACTGCAAGCTTTAAGATGGATCAATGCAGCCAATTCCTGCAGTTTTAGCGGCCTTGCTGAGTAGCGGGTCATTTGCCCAGAGATCGCAGCTAAAAGGTCTGAGGTGTGTGTAGTGGATTCATGCTGTTCAGATGGGGTGAGTTGAAGAGCAAGAAGAAGAGTTGAAGAGCAAGCTTTGTTGCTACCAATTATGCAAGCACAGCATTCTGCTTTCCTCCTAAGCTGTTCTTTCCTTCCTAATTATTGATTTTATCACCTCCAATTACATTTAGAAAGCAAGCAAAAATAAATGTCCTTAAATCTGGCAATATGTCATAGAGTTTCCCCTGAACTGTTTAACTTTTTAAGCACTCTTCTGCAGTTTCCTCTTCATGCAATTAGTTCCTTCCTCTTTGTCACTATTTTCTGGTGTTCCTGGGAAGAGTGGAAGGAAGAGGAGGAGCATAGAACAAACATCCTTTTTTCTTTTTTTTTTTTTCTTCTATTTCAGCTCATTTCCATTTCCAGTTAATCTAAAATCCTGGCACATTTCTCAGAGATGTTCTGCCATTAGCTTAAAGTAAATAGAGTTCTTTGCATCGCTTTCATTCCACTTCCTTTTCCTCTTCCTTACCTTTTTTTTTTACACAGTGGAGAAAACTCTTATCCTTTCTGTTATTCAGACTTGAGTGTCAGCTTTATTCTGGACATCCTTGCTTCAAGTTGAAGACCTTTAAGATCATTGAGTCCAATGGTTAACCCAGCACTGCCATGTCCACCACTAAACCATAAATACCTCCAGGGATAGTGACTCAGTCCCTTCTCTGTGCAGTCTGTCCCTGTGCTTGACAACTCTTTTGGTGAAGAAATTTTTTCTGATATCCAATTCCCCCTCAGCCTCCTTTTCTCCAGACTAAACACCCTGTCCTCTCTCAGCTGCTCCTCCTAAGACTTGTGCTCCTCACACTTCACCAGCTCCACTGCCTTCCTCTGAACACACTCCAGCACCTGAGAGAAGACCCTTTCTTACAGTGAGGCATCCAGAACTGATCACAGTACTCAAGGTGTGGCCTCACCAGTGTTGTGTGCATGGGGTTGATCACTGCTTTCAGCCTGCTGGCCACACCATTTTTGATACAGGCCAGGAGTTGTTGTGACCCAGACACAGGACCCAGCACTTGAACTTGTTGAAACTCATGCAATTGGTTTCAGCCAATGATCCAGCCTGTCCAGGTCCTTCTGCAAAGCCTTCCTACCCTCCAGCAGATCAACATTTCCACCCAGCTTGTTGTCTGCAAATGGACTGAGGGTACACTTGGTCCTCTTGTCCAGATCACCAATAAAGATATTAAACAAAACAGGCCTCAATGCAGAGCCCTGGGGAACGCCACTTTTGACTGGCCACCAGCTGGATGTAACTCCATTCACCACCATCTTCAGGGCCCAACCATATGGCCAGTTTTTACCCAGGGAATAATGCACCCACCCACACCATGAACAATTTAGTTTCCCCTGGAGGATGCTGTGGGAGACAGTGTCAATGGTTTTACTAAAGTCCAGATAGATTATATCCACAGCTTCTCCCTTCTCCATTAAGTACGTCACCTTGTTGTAGGAGGAAATCAGGTTGGCCAAGCAGGACCCACCTTTCATAAACCCATGGTGGTGGGACCTCATCACTTGATTGTCCTGGACAAACACTATAATAGCACTGAACGTGATCTGCTCTGTAATGATCCTGGATGAGCCAGGAATGGTCTCTTCCTTCAGTAATACTGGGGGTGAGTGGTGGCAGAGAGCTAGAAGGATGTGGGAATGCAGGCTGGGGTGGAAGCAAGCTGTAGAGGCTGAGGACAAGGACTTACTGCGTGTGCTTTACCTGCTCCTGAGAGGGAAAGAGACGGCTTAGGTCAGGACAGATGTGCAATGAATGAAGACTGTTCCCATACTGCTGATTGTGGAGAAGAAATGAGCAATAGTATGGGCTGTAAGGAAGCAAAAAGGCAAGGAAGACGAAAGTAAGTGGATGAGTGGCCTGAGGAATGCTATTCGGGCATGAGCTTGAGAAGGGATGTGCAGGAACTGGAAGGAAGATAGGAAAGTGGCACACATGGAGACTATGCCTTGTGGTGAGCTACCTCAGGCTTTTATTGCAAGTTACACAATATGGGAATTTTGTTAATTTAAAAAAAAAGCGAAAAGCAAAGTCTTATAATTTCAGAATACATTCCTCTTCTCTTTAAGATGAGATTCTGTTCTTCACAAATGCAGAGATAAAGTAGAAAATGTTTCCCAAAAGATAAAAAAAAAGGTGCCACCCCACTCCTTCCCACTACCCCATAGAAAAACACAAATCCTAGGCCATATGTTTTCTGAAATAAGACAGGACTTCTGGATATGTAGAACTGGCAGTCGTGTGGAATGGCATTTCTGGGAGACAAGGACTCAAAGACTGGGAACGTGCATAAATTAAGATTTTGTTTTAAGGTAAGAAATATGCTTGAAGGAAAGGAAACAGGGCATAAGGACAGAATTAAATCATCTAACAGTCTTTGATAAGGTGCACACATCTTGCTCTTTGTTTAGATGTTTGGCCTGTCTGAGATAAGAAGTATGGTAGTTTTGAAGAAAGGGCCCATTACCACTACAGTAATTAAGATTTCAAAGACAGTATTTCTGAGCTAGACCATAAAACTGAGCAGCTTACTGATATTCAAAGTAGCAGTTTGTCTAGAAAAAGAAGTCAGAACTTCTGAGAGTATGTCTCAGTAACTGAAGGCTTCCTGAACTCTGTAGCAGGCTTGAACAGGTCAGGCCACACAAGGACTCACTTAAAAGTTCACAGGTTCACAGGTTATTCTGAGTTGGAAGGGACCCACAGGATCATCTAGTTCAACTCCCAAGTGAACGCCCACCCAGGGATCAGACCCACAAGCATGGAACCACGGGCTCCATCCGTCCAAGCCTCCCACCAACTAGACCATGTCACTGAGCTCCTCATCAAATCTTCTCTTAAATACCTCCAGGGATGGCGACTCCACCAACTCCCTGGGCAGACCATTCCAATCAGAGATCACTCTCTCTGTGAAAAATCTTTTCCTAACATCCAGTCTAAACCTCCCCTGGCACAGCTTAAGGCCATGTCCTCTTGTTCTAGTGCTGTCAGCTTGAGAGAAGAGATTCACACCCACCTGGCGGCAACCTCCCCTCAGGTAGTTGTAAACAGCAATCAGGTCACCTCTGAGCCTCCTCTTCTCCAGGCTGAACAACCCCAGTTCCCGTAGCCGGTCTCCATAGGGCTTGTCCTCCAGTCCTTTCACCATCTTTGTCGCCCTTCTCTGGACCCTCTCAAGCAGCTCAACCTCCTTCTTAAACTGGGGACACCAGAACTGCACACCGTACTCAAGATGTGGTCTGATCAGAGCTGAGTACAGGGGAAGGATAACTTCCCTAGTCTGACTGACCACACTGTTCCTAATACAGGCCAGGATGCCATTGGCCCTCTTAGCCACCTGGGCACACTGCTGGTTCATATTGTGTTTCCTGTCAGTCATTACTCCTAAATCCTTCTCCATTTCACCACTCCCTTTTGTCTCTCTTCCCCCCCTCCCCTTTCAGATTTCTTATGAGTTTAAGTTTTCTCAAGCTTATATCTTCTAGGTGTAGTTTAGCAATAGATTTCAGTGCAGATCTGCAAGTGAATCTCACTGCTGGTTTTGCCAGTGCCAGAGCCCTGCAAAGCCAGGACAGCTGCTACAGCTGCCACAGTCACCTGCAAGAGAGGGATACCTGAGTGGTCTAAGGCTATTCCTCTATGGAGGAAGATCTTGCAGCTGGTGTTCACTAGGCTCACCTGTCTATTTTAGCAGACAAGAAGCAGCAAGGCTGGCTATTTAGGAGGCTACATCAGCCTCTTTTTCTTTTCCCTCTCTCTCATGCACTTCTGGCTATATGCTTATCCTCCTTGTTGTAGAGCTCCCTTGTCTGTGTTTCTGAGAAACCTTCAGGCAATTTTGTTACAGAGTTAGTTGTGAAAAGCAGGTAACTGAATTTGAGAAAAAAGATTTAAGTGAAAGGGCAGTGCTATGGTTAAAGAGGCATGCCATCAAAGCGTTCACTACATCTGACAGATTCCCGTAAAATTACGTGTGTCAGGGTTGCTGTTGATTGAGTAAATTTGCCAGAGATGTGTTTCATTGGATGAGTTTATCCCTCAGCAGACTCATGGAATTGCTGCACAGACAGAAATATGTAACAGACGTGGGGCAAGTTGACTACTGTGTTCATATAGTGTGAACTAACCCATGAGTATTTAATAAGCGTAATACACTTTCCCCTCCCCCTTCAATTCACCTTTCTTTCAGACACAGAAATACAAATGAAGAACAAGGATTTTTTATTTTTCATCAGCAGGGACTACTTAGGGCACAAAAAAATCAATTTTAGTACAGTGATGAGTATCCCTGCCTCTCATGCGGGAGACTAGAGGTTTGATTCCTGCCAGGGAGGCAGTGGTGCTGTTTAAGAGTTGGACTTGATGATCATTGTGGGTCCCTGATTCTGTGATTCAAGGAATGTTCTTGGCTTGCATGTTCAGGAAGCATTCATTTCGTCATGCCACTTTGAGTGCCAGTCCCACAAATTTAGAAATCTGTCAGTGTGTTCCTTTTCATCTTTTTTGAAGTCTCAAAATAATTGTTCTTTGATATTTTTAGGGAATCTGGAAACAAGAACGAGGTAATTTTTTTTTTAAGAACTATATTAAAAATTAAAGCAGTTAATTTTCTTATATCCTCCTTTATAAACAGGTTTTTTTCTACATTTTTAATAGATAAATGGTTTAGATGTGTATTTAGAGTGCTCTTAAGAGCAAATTTTCCAATAGTTTTGGCCAAACTGTTCTGCAAAGTAGAACTGAGAACAGGACAGAAGATCCTTGTTTTACTTACTCTTCTGATTTCTCTGTTAAGTTTTGGCTTTTAGTAGATTTTTCTCAAGAGTGTTTTTTTCTGAAAATATAACATGTTAAGCTAGAGCTTAGAGGGTTCCTTTGCCTTGAATAATGTTTCCTAAAAACATATATGTATTTTCTTGTGATTTATAAAAGTTTCAGCTGGTTCAGGAAGCCTCCTCCATAGATGGAAATAGCTGGAGATTGACTAAGCATGGGGAGAAATGTCATGGGCATCTACCTCACCCTTAGACATCTGCTTAAAATGGTGCTGGAGACTTGCTACTGGGAAGTTGCCTGACTGTCCTGGGGTGATTCCATTGTGCATATATATATATATTCCATATCTTCGTGCTTTGGCTTTGGTCTACAAGGAAATTTCCAGCAATACCCCTGGAATACCCAGGTCACAGCTGCAGAGCCTTTGGGCTCGTTAACACTCTCTCCCAGAGCTGCAGTATATAAAGCTTGAGAAGGGCTACTCTGGGGGTGTGTTCCAGTCCTGGGAGAGCCTCTGGTGTGGTTTTTTTTCAGCTCAGCCTCAATTTGCCTCAAACCTTCACACTGACTCAGCATGGTCTGCCCTATCTGCTGCCTTATGGCCCTTATTGCACTGAATATGGAGTACACGGTTTGCTCTCCAGTGCTGCTTCCAGACATGACTTGTGTGAGGGACTCTGCAGTGACACATCCCAGGTATTGAGCCAGAAACTCACTTTCTTGGGAACCATTCACGAAGATGTGGGAGGGTGTGTAAAGCTCAGTTGGTAATTAATTAATTTGTCTGATTTTCAAAGGGGAAAATTAAATCTACAGCTTCAGTAGTTACAATAGCTTCAGACTATCAAGAGGATGGATGCCACAGAAGCATTTCACGGCACATTTGATGGCCAGTATACTGGCCAAATCTAATAATTACAAATAGGGTTTGACTCAACCAATGAGAGCAGTTTGCTCTGCTGCCTTTGACTACCTACAGAGTAATTCTTGTGTTTTTGTTTTTTCTCACCTGTGTCTTAAACATTTCAGATATTGTTTCACACCCAGGGCACGGAGTTCTGGGCTCAAAATTTTTTTTTATATTTGTGGTTGCCTAGGCTGGCAAACAGATGTGGTGCAGATTAAACCAGCTGTGCTGTCTGAAGATTCACAAATATGCATATTTGCTGGTTTCTGGCTACCTGTGTACATTTGGTTCTTCATCCCAATTAGGAGAAAAGTTCTTGCTTTAGCCCAGTGTTTCTGGGTGATAGTATGTATTTCCTATTTTTTCTCACTGAACTCACAGCGTGTCAACACCCCTGTGTTCAGGGCTAGGTTGAAGATTTGTTGTTTGGCTTGGCAAATCACAGATTAACCTGTGTACTGCACACGTGGGTGCAAGTGTGCGTCACAGTTCATCCCTTCCTTTTGAGGAGGATGCAAGCAAGTAGTGAGAGGTAACAGAAATATCAGCTTGTAAAATCCAGTAAATATAAAAAAAAGTTTTGGAAGCAGAAGAGGATATTTTCCTTTTTTACAATTTTTTTCAGTTCCTTCTCAGAAAACTCAGGAGCCACACTTGCTTTCCTCATTCATCTTCTTACTATTTCCTATCTGTAGATCCTTTTTTCCCCTTTAACACCTGACTTTTATAAAATAAAAACAATTGGGGTGAAAAGGGTGTAGATATGAAGTGGAAGAGGGAGTACATGCCTCATGCCAACCGAAAGAGTTCTGTGACAATCAAAATAACTAAATCCAATGTTTTTTTCTGCTACATGCTGAGGTTATGCTATGTGCCGGATGTGCTGCTATCTGTTGATGTATTTATTTTCATCATATTATTTTGGAACCTCAAACTGTTGTTTGTTTTAAACATATTCTGCCCTCTAAATATTGAACTTGTAGAGGCTATGTTAAATAATGAAAACATTATTAGAAATTACTTTTGACCTAACTGTTGACAGTAATGAATAGTGACGATTTCCTTTTCCTGAATATGCCATTTGAGTTAAATGAGCTTTACTACTTATGTACTGCTGTATTTCTGGAGCAATCAGAGTTTATTTTCTAACTACAACACAGGCAGCTTCTGCAAGGACCATCTTGCTGCACATTGTTCTATGTTAACTGAATGTGTGTTGAAATACTGTGCATTAAATGCTTTAATTCTGTGCCTGCAGTGTATTCACATTGTCGCTAGGGTTGGCTAGCTAGTACATTTAGAAAGGGATGCAATTCATGTCAAAAAGCCCATTGTCAATCTCAAAATATGTTTTTAAAATTCCTCCCAGTCCTATTTTCTCTTGATAAAGTTTCATAAAAAAAGTTATGAAACATTAGCTTTCTGTTTTGTTAATGATTAAAAATTTTGATATTTGGAAAGAAAATAATCTTTAATTTTGCAATTCCTTTAATGATATTTAATATGTAGTAGATGGTTTTCCTTTTTCAAATATTTTATTGTGGACACTTTCTTTCCATCAAACAAAATTTTTTTGGATAAACTTCTTTTTTGGATAGCTTCTTTTTGTACTCTACCACTTCAGCATTTCCTTGTGGTGGTCATATTTAAACGAAAAGTTGGAAGAATGAGGGCAGAAGAGAGATAGGATGTTACTTTTAGTTTTCTCTAAATTCCTCCTGCCAAATGTGTAGTCTATTCATTTGGAGTTTCTCTTGATCTTTCCTCTTCTCTTTCTGTTCATGTCCGTCACATACTGAATCCTAAAAAGAAGTAGTTACTTGTACAGGTCTGCTTGTCCTTGACTTCAGTAAGCCTTTTTCAAGAAGTAGCTACAAAATTGGAGCAAACTGTTAGCAAAATGTGCTACCAATAGCGTGACTGTTGTTTGAGTTTCAGCTGAAAAATCCTTGTGTTGGTTTTCTCTTAATGATTCAGTGTGGGTTACTATTCTTATAGTAACTTAGTATTCTGGTGCCTGCACTAATTGAGATTTTTTTATTATATCCTTTAGAACCTCTTTTTATAATTTTCTTATCCTTTTAGAAACCTTTAATCTTTCAGGCTATAATTTCTTCTATTTGATCACTAGAAACAAATTACTTTTTTATTTTCTCTCTTCTTTCTTGTTAGACAATTAGAGGGAAAATATATTTTTTCATTATATTTTGTTATAAGACAAAAATATATATACTTTTGTCATAATAAATAGACCTTTATTAACTTGGAGGTATTGAATCAGCTGAAAAGAGCTCAACTTACTACTAGTCTGTCACACATAAAAGCAACATCTGCTTTTGGCAGGAGCTCAGCAATACAGGTTTGAGTGACCTCTCTTGAACAGATGGTGATAATGATGACAAGGAGAATGCTATTGAATGGGATTTGGGAAATTTGAGGCCTAAATAACATATTTGATAGCTAATGATCAAACAAGAATCTAAGTTTATTGCAAGGATGTTTTATTTGAATAAATATGTTCCAAGTTTTCTTAACAAGTTTCAGTGTCCTTGGCTCTGACCAGCCACTTATTTATGTGGTTGTTTGGTGCATACTCTTTTGATTATACGTTTATGAACGTACATTTTAGTCCTGCATTAAAGGTTAAATTCTAGTTGTGCAGACTCTAAACTCATTAGTATTAGGTGACAGAAAAGAATTAAGGACCTTCTTTATTAAAAAGATTGAATTTGCATGAGTTACTACAGCAAAATATTTCTATAAAATAATACAGAGCCTCAATTACATTTAAAATATGGCATATGCATATTTTGATTTAGTTTAAATTGAAAAAGACCCTGGTAGCATTCTTAAAAACAAACAAACAAAAAGACCTGTAGATCTCTAGCTTCTATTCTCTCTAGTAGAATAGATTGTAGTTGTAATATACTGAGGTAGGCACAGCAGACAGTGGATAACACCATTATTCTGCCATTTCCCCACTTCTTGCTGTTTCTCTACATAAAACTGGCCTGAAAAAACTAACTGAAAGTTGGTAGCAAAGCTACTGTCCTTGTTGTATGAAATGTTATGGTCTATGTAAACAGGCAAAGAAATATCTCCTATTTACATTCCCTTCTTAAGGCATATAATTAATCAATGCATGTTAGGATTTCTACTAGGGATTTTTTTATCTGCTAGGGAGAAAAAAAATCTTTTGTGGAAGAAATCATTCTTAGAGTAGTTGGGTTAGGTTTTATTATTTCATTAGAACATATTGCATTTTTTCCCCCTGGGAGGTAGGGGATATGATCTTCTTGTTTTATATTGCTACTTGGTATCTTCAATCATAGAAGGTCACTAAAGGAGTTTAAATATCTTTCATGTGGATGGAGGTTTCCAGGAGAATGGTTTGTGAGGAACATATGTATGTTACTGTTTAGATCAAATGCATCACCACATACTAGTAAATTTGCAGAGATGTGTATTGTGAATTCAAATAAATTAGGAGGGCCATCTGTTACTCAGCATTACCTTTAAGTTCTTAAAGGCCAATTTTAGCTAAAGGTTCCCTACAGTTTGTTCAAATGGCTGTGGATTAGTTATACATAGGAGAGATTAAGAAAGTGAGATTATTTTTTCCTGTTTGCATGTTAAGACTAAAATGTATAGTAAATTTTTGCTCTAAACTAAGTGCATGGGGAAGGATGAACGTATTATTAATCTATTTTTGTATATTTAAACTGTGATTTCCCACTAACTTTATGGAAAAATGTACCTTTAGGACATATGGGAACTCAGTGGTATTAGGAATTAAATTTTTGTGGAATGGTGATAAAAACTACTTTGAGGATGTATTAGCATTGAAAATAAAAAAGTGGTCCAAATACTGTGCTTAACCATGGATGTGGAATAACCTTCTGGCCATGCTGTTCTGCTTTTTTACCTACCAAAAAGGAAAAATGGGCATATATGTTTCTAGCAATTTAAATTGGTAAAACTGTTCTGCACACTAATTTAATAGCATTTTTAAACTATCTATGAATTGATACTTGGAAAATAACGTATTATCAGGACAGGTCAACATACTAATATTTGTCGCAAATACGCTTTCAGCAGAAAATTTATAAACTAATAGAGATTGGACAGTATTTAAAAAAAAATAAATGGAGAATTGAAATGCAGTATTTGTCAAATTGCTCATTTGATGAATACCTATTTAAGTAATTCACTATGAAGTGTGGGGTTGTGCACCCCATGCAGCGTTGCAGTCTGGGGGATGAGTGGCTGGAAAGCTGCCTGGCAGAAGAAGACCTGGAGCTGGTGGTTGACAGCCACCAAATATGAGCCAGCAGTGTGTCCAGGTGACCAAGAAGGCCAGTGACATGCTGGACTGTGTCAGAAAGAGTGTGGCCAGCATGATGAGGGAAGTGACTGTCCATCCACCTGTACTCTGCACTGGTGAGGTCACACTTTGAATCCCATGTTCAGTTCTGGGCCCCTCACTAGAAGAAGGACACTGAGGTGCTGGAGCGTGTCCAAAGAATGGCAATGAAGCTGGATAACGGTCTGGAGCACAAGTCTTGTGAGGAGCAGCTGAGAGAGGTAGGGCTATTTAGCTTGGAGAAAAGGAGACTGAGGGGGGAACTTATTGCTCCCTACAACTACCTGAAAGGAGATTGTAGAGAGGCGGCAGTCTCTGTTATTACCTGTTGTCCCAGGTAACAAGGGACAAGATAAGAAATGGCCTTCAGTTGTGCCAGAGGAGATTCAGTTTGGATATTAGGATAGATTTCTTCACACAAAGAGTTGCTAAGCATTGGGACAGGCTGCCCAGGGAAATGCTTGAGTCCCTGTTCCTGCAGGTATTTAAAAGACGCATAGATGTGGCACTGAGGGACATGGTTTAGTGGTGGACTTGGCAGTGCTGGGTTAAGGGTTGGACTTCCTGATTGTTAAGGTATTTTCCAATTTAAAAAAACTATGATTATATATATATCAGTGTTAAGAAAATTGAGAGAGGCAGGCATGTGGAATAATACAGATGCTCTTGTTCCAGCTGCAAAACCATATTTTACTGTGTCCCAAGTATTCTTTGCTCTTTATTAAGCTCCAGAAACACATTCTCTGTTTTTATCTAAGGCTTTGTACTCTGTCTGGTAGATGGCGTACTTCCTTCCTACCACAGTTTTATCCCATGAGGGTACATTTCTCTCCCTCATTTGGCATTTCTCTAGCCGTTTAATTCAGTGTCGTTGCCTGTAGGTTTCTGAAATCAATGGACAGGATATAGCTGAAGCCAATTTTCTGCAGTAATTTTTTTAAAGAACTATGACAGAATCCACTGTAGTGTATTTATTTCAGTGTCCAGTTATGTCTCTTTCTGAAATCAGTGGCAAACTTCCATCCACTTCAATTCTACTACATCACCTGCAAAATGGCACAATTTAAGTGATGTAAGTGATGCAAAGCTTTTCCTAAGACCACAGTGATAAAAGTCATGTACCTGGTAGAGCACTTGGAAACATGTACACAGGAATATGCACTATGCATTTCAATGTATTTTTTTTTCAGAAAACCCCAACAAAATATTTCAGATTTGGTAGTTTTAAAAAGATTTGCTTTATATTTAAATAGCCAATGACAACAGCTCAGGTGTATTCTTCTATACTACAATGACTTCTGAATCAATGTTCGATTTTCCTTTAGCCCCTGTTAATAAGAACATGGAAGATACACAGAGCCTTTTTATGCTACCATGTTTATGTGGATTTATACCTCACTTTGTGAAAAAATCAGTTTAGATATCCTGCAGAGTAAAATAGATCTTGTTTTTCTAATATAAAAGTATTTGTCTTGATTGAAGATAGTCTGTAATGACACATATATATATATTTTGATACATGTGTATATTTCTTTTTGGAATATTAATCTGAGATTTTGGTATTAAGAAAAATACTTTTGTGTATTTGTTTTCAGTGAAAGCATAATTTTGTTTCTTGGCTCATATTCGTATTATTTTCATTTTTCTTGTACAGTGGGACTCTGCTATGTAGGATTTTGCATTGGAGTCTCTACTCCTCTGTATATTCAGAAGCCTTTGTGTGTCATTTGCATTAAAAGGGTGGGACTGTCAATATTTTTGCCTTTTGACTGCCAGGTGAGGGCGATTGCATTTAAGGATCAGAACAAGAAATTGTTTCCTGTGTTTATCCGGTTAAGCTACGCAGCATAGTCTTCTTTTCCTTGATCACTGTTTCTCTACTGGTGTTTGCATTTTTCAGCAAACCCTCTTTCTGCCATAACTGTCCTGACATTCACTAGAAACAAGGAAATGCTTGAAATTTTATAGAACATAAAATCGTAATCATCTGATTTCAAACAAACTAGTAAACGGTGGAAAAGTCAACTGTTACAAAAAGTAACATGTATTTCCTGCAATCCTAAAACCAGTATTTTGCTGGAATTTATTTTCTACAAGGATTACAAAACTGGAAAATCTGCTCTCCTAAGAGGAATAGCTAAACAGCAACCTTTAAATTTGACTATACTTTATTGTCACACAGGACTTGCATTTGATCATCAATTAATTTGTTTGTCTCTTTGTGCCTTGTTTGTTTATAACTGCAGATTTATGGTGCATGTTTTACAAGCATATAGGTCTGCAACCACATTTTTTACTTGTGAAAGAATTGAAAACAATCTTCGAAATGTGTTTACAACTCTCCCAATTATTTTAAGAACATATTCTTTTAAAAAAATTGCTTCCTCTCTACAAACAAATTACTAGAAACTTGACCCTGCAGATGAAAGTGGTTCCAGCAGTAGGATTTTATTTTTAAACTGAAATAGATTTGTTTTTAAATGTAATAGATCTTAAAGGTCTAGTAACTTGTTGAGATTTACTAGAGCAGTTAACAGGTTTCGTTATGTACAAACATGGGCTGAGATTTATGGTAGAGAACATTTCCCGTGTATTGAAAGGGTGGTTTGCAAAGTTCAAGACGTTATCCATTTTTCAGCACGGCCTAGATTCCTGTCTAAGTGTAACACCTTTTGCTCCTAAGGGTGTGTTCTTGTGTCTGCGATACGTCTTTTCTTGTAAATGTGTTTCTGGTTCAGCTTCCTTGCTCCCGAGACTTTTCTATTTTGGTTCCCGGTGTCATGTGATACCCCTGACCAGTGAAAGCCCTGCAGAGGGAATGGCAACAGCCTGCTGGGAGCAATGTAAGTCAGAAAAAAACTCTTGGCTTTTGCAGTTTCTGTCCCTCACACTCAATTTAAAATGCTCTTTTTACCCTGAACTTTTGCTGGGCACATCTAGTAATACCTATGGATGCATGGAAATTAGGTGTTTTGATTTGGATTTACTTTTTTCGCTTTCCAACGTTACTTTTCTTACTGTGTTCCCTCTTTCCTGTGTCCTGCAGTGTCGTTGAGAAGCCTAAAAAATGACAGAAAACAAACCAAAGGCTTTGCAAGTATTGCTTAAAGTATGTTTTAAGGTGAATATTTCAGGTGTGGCAGCATTTTATTTAAGGTATGCTATAGATGGTGTCAAAAAGGCTGTGCTGCAGTTGAGAAAGAATGTGACTCCTCCATCCTCCCCCAGCCTCTTAGTCAAAATTGATCATTTAGAAGGACAATTGTAAACAAAATTACCTGAAATAACATGCTGGTGCCTTTACCAGTTGGCTGAGACATAATTGCGAAAGGACGTCATTCAATTTGAGGGCAGTCATAAACCCAAGGCAGGGTATCATTTTTCTGGTTTGAATGAAGTGAATTACTGTATTTTGATCTCAGGTGATGCTGAGCAATGCTTAGAGTATATGATATTGAAATCTTGTACTTAGTGAGATTTATCATTTTATTATAGGAGTGTTTCCTGGTGCAAAGTAAAAGTCTTATCTTTCTATGTGTTTTTTTTAATGCAGGCTCTAAACTCAGTTGGTAAAATTTACCTGGTAATTACTACTGAGTAATGGTTTTGTCTAATTTAACTATATTTTTTTGGGTAAATATGATTTTCCAAAAATCATGCTGCCCCACATTAAAATACAGGTATTTTTTTACTTATTTTCTATTTAATTATTGCATTTTGACTTTGATTTTTGTTTTATTTGTTTTTTATTTTTCTTCCAAATTATATGCCCTTTCCTCAGACTGTACTTTTAAGCTTTGGATTTAACTTTTAAGTATGGCTGAGTTTATTTTAAATTTGTGTCCCAAAGTGATATGCCTTGATATATAAAAGTTTGAGAACAAGTGTTTTGGAAAAAAAATGTAAATAATATAAGCTGGAATTTCCTGATTTCCCTTCATGGCCTATAGCCTGGACAGCATATCACATCACTTTAAGGTGCCAAGGCCATTTCTGCAGATTTTGTTATTTTCTTCGTGTTGCTGATCTATATCCTCATGACCAGGTATTCAGTGAAGGACTGTTGGAAATCTTTCTTCTCTTTTCCCCCACCCCCCATTAATTTTGAACAGAGAAATTTCACTTAATGTTTATGCTGAAATACAAAGAGCATGTTAAGTTTTCAGTGTAGTTCCTCTCATTATCGTAGGTGCTGAAAAAGAAAAGTCCCAAATTCAGTGTTGTTTAAATTGCTGCAGCGTCAGAAGCACAAAAGCATCTATGTGTAAATATCTGACTCAGAAATGCAAAATAATTAGAAAAAGCCATCCTCATGCAAAATGAACAAAATTTAGGAAGCAATCTTATAGAACTTTTGTTTAAAGGATTATATTGTTGGTTTTGATGATAAAGAGAAGTATATGTGGGACTGAAGATTGTTTATATTGATTAAAAAATATTTGTTAATTAGAATATAAACCAGTTACTAACCCAGTGTTGCTTATTTGCCTTTGCTTCATGAGTTTACACAATACCAGTGTGCATATAATCAGAATTTTGAGATCACAGGTCAGAATTGGATTTGCTCTTGCCTTCCACAGCTTAATCCTTGGGCTTGTGAACACAAGTCTCCAGCTTAAGAATTGTGCCAGTTTCTGTGGTCACCAGAGAATTGAATATTTTTTTCCTAATCTACTGGTTTATTTAATTAACTTTATTCATGGTCATCTGTTGTCTTTGTTTCTGAAAAGGAATATAAAAACATAATTAAAAAAAGGAGGATAATGGGCAGTAAAAAGCTTTACTGTGAGGACGGTCAACAAGTGGCACAGATTTCCCAGAGAAGTATTGGAGTCTCCACCCTCAGAGATATTCAGAATTTAACTTGGCACAGCTATCGTCCTGAATAACCTGCTGTGAGTGACCCTGCGTGATAATGGGGTTGTGCTAGATGACTGGGACCTTGAGGTCTTTCTCAGGCACAGCTAGCCTGTTAGCCTTTGAGAATTCCCCTCCACCGTTTGGAGTAGTAGACAGCACTGCTACTTTGAGGGGAGATCAGAAGTCATGACATCATCAGACTTTAATCTTAGACTGTCGTTGTATTTTAGACCTTGTCATTTTGCTGCCTCGGTTCAGTCATTAATTATTTGCTTGGAGTGACGGCTTTACTGTCTTACTGACGTTGCCTAATACATGCCACCTGAAATGTCACTGCTGAGCAAGTAGCAGCAGACTGTGTGCAGGACTTCTCTTTCACCTCTTCCTAACAGCTGTTCAAAGTTACTTGTGGCAGCAGCCCCTAATCCCACGTCTTTTTCCTGCTGCCCCCTAGGCAGTACAGGATAACATGTGGGTAGGAGGATGCACTGGTGGAAAGAGAATGAGAAAATGAAGGGTAAAATTAATGGGAGTATTGTGGTAAAAGCGTCAGTAGAAAGTGACAAGACAGAGCCAATGTGGACTGAATTCCTGCACTCATCTTGCTTCTCTACTTAACTCTCACTGTGGAACCTCCAGAAGTTGAGGAAGGAGGGAGTGCAGGAGCTTACAGAGGCCATGCCAGGGTTTGTAGAAGGAAGAGAGGGAGAAGGAAACCTACAGAAAAACATTAAGCCCCAGTGCCATATATATGTATGTAGAGCTGTACTCTTGAGACCTTCTGAGTAGTGTAAGAAGACATGAGCTCATTTGGTAGGAAATGAAAGTTTAAAATTTATACAGTAAGCCACTGGTTATTTGTGGTTTTGCTCTTTGCGGATTAAATCCTTCGTGGTTCATTTTTACGTGAAAGATGGGGTCTGGGCATGCGCAAATAATGCTGTGAAGGAGCTGAGATTGTTCAGTCTGGAGAAGAGGAGGCTCAGGGGTGACCTCATTGCTGTTTACAACTACCTGAAGGGAGGATGCAGTCAGATGGGTGGAAATCTCTTCTCTCATGCTGCCAGCACCAGAACAAGAGGACAGGGGCAGGAGGCCCCGTGCTGTAGGGGGCAGTGTTGGCTCCTGCGGGGTTTCCGGGCTTGGAAAAATGACACCGGAGCAAAAGGGGCAAAAGGCATTCCCTTCGCTCTCCTGAGATGGAACAGGCCACGGAGTAGTGCCAGGGATGCCATCCAGTGCTCTGGAGCTGAGGGGAGCAGGGCGACAGCCAGGGCTTAGTTGCATATTCATGAGTTCACTATCTTAATGGATCATGGGCTTCGTGAAAGGGACTCTGATCCAAAGACCCGTGAAACTTGGGGGAACACTGTATATACATGTGTGTGTGTATATATATGTATACATATATATGTATACATATATTCAATCCTCGAGTATTGCATGGCTGCAAGTCTCTGCAGGCGCTGTGAAGCCCTTGCTCTACAAAAAATAGGAAGCTCATGAATATGCAAATTAGCCCTGCCTGTTGCCCTGTCCCGTCCCAGCTCCAGAGCGCTCCACTGCCCTGTGCCATGACGGCCCTGTGGCATGGACTGCCAGGGCACGGCTCTGCTGTCCCGCACTGGTGCTGGAAAAGCTGTTGTTGAAGCTGTTGCTGTTGTCAAAGCTGTTGTTGTTGAGGGTTGTTGGGGCAGTGGGGGAGCTTTGCTCTGATATTGGTGATGAGTAGGAGGATCCTTCCATGACAAGCCACTTTTTCCTAATGACTTGTCTTTCAGAAAGATAATTTTAAATCTTTTTCTTCCCCAATGTTACAGGTGATGATTTTGCTTAAATGTTGTTTATCTTGATGAGAGCTGAACACTTGTCCTGGAAGCTATTGCCAACGTAAAACCAAAGAGGTGTGACTGTGAATAAATTCAGACTGGAGCTGGAAATGTAGAAGGGTTCAGCTTTCCAGTAGAGGGGTAGGCTAGGACATGTCCCTGTTTACAACAGGCTCAGAGTGTTGGCTGCAGGAGGTGAAGGCTTGCTAGCAAGGATTATTCTCAGTGTCTCAGATGGCTATTTCCATGCCTGGCTACATAATTTAATTGGACTTCAGACACATTATTTTTTTCCTGAAGAAGATAAATTTAAAAAATATGGCTGTTTATTATATCAACATATTTTTCATCCTTTTGGGAGAGCAACATTACAATGTTCATCTACAGATGAACATGAAATAAATTTGTGCGTGCTTTCTTGCATACAGATATGAGCAAGGGTGAAATAATCATCTTTGTTAATTTTAGGGAAAAAACCCCACATTCCAATAAGCCAGTAGCTGTAGTATCTCATCTGGTAGCATTCAGCTGATGCTTGGTAACTAGTGTGAGAAAGAAGATAAAACTGGAGGAAAAGATTTTTGAACAATTACCTGCTACTAAGCTGTTTGCTAGATCTACAAGATATACTTATTACTTTTTTTTTCCATTTTGGCTAGTAATTTTGTATTTGCAGGTTTATTTGGTAATGGGATTTTATTTATAATTCCACAGAGCTATAATTTGGGTTGTTTCTGCTGTTTGTATTTTCTCTTTAATAATTTTTGTTGTTACCATTACTTACTGCAGACAAAAAAACAGAATTTTGTCTGTTCACCATTTAAGTATGTTCTAAAATCTAGATGAGAACTTTGTTACTTTTTAAAGCAGAAATAATATTTTGTCTTAATATATCTTTATTTGCTGGCATTTTAAAATATTTTTATTACTATGGAAATAAAACTTATAGTTTTAGTGCAAAGCCCTACAGGTGCTAAAAATACCATTTGTTTTGTGTTAGATTATTTTCAAAAATGGAATAGTTAAAGGAGAATATGTAATCTACAAAGAAATAAACTTGGAATTAATGTAGATATGTTTCAAATATTTTGTTTTTAAGAGTTCAATTACAATTTTTTATAGATCTACTATAGATCTATAGATCTACTAATAGATACTTGTTTTGTATCTATTAAATTCTAAATAGCTTTCATTGATAATATTTGTCTTTCAATAGCACGGCGGTTACAGGTTAGATCTGCCAAGGTTGCTTGGGGATTATTGTAACCATCTATTCAGCGTAACTGCCTATAGTTTTGCCTTCTGTGTTCTTGAAGTTGAGATAAACTGGTTATGTTTTTATGAAAAAGGTCACCAAGATTTTGTTTTGCAGTTATTCAGCAGGAAGTATTTCATAGCTGGCTCACATTTTATTGGCATCACCAATTTAGAGGTAATTGACTTGAATGGTATTTGTAGGGTCTTTTTGCTATATTGTTATAAATTGACAACCTGCTTATTCATTCCAAAATACCATTAATCTTAGACTGTGCTGAGGCCTGTAGGCAAATATATCTGCAACTGTGGTCAAGCTGTTTCCCTGCCATCCCAAGAAATCATTCAATTTCTGCTTGTCTTGTCTTCCTCTGTGTTTGTCTGAAGGGTGCTTTCTATACAGACCTTGATATCTTGCGTGGACACATTTGGATGTGAAAGCAACAAACTCGTAGTTTCATGTGCTCATTAGAAAGTCAATGGCACATTTCACAAGAGAAAGAAATAATATTTCTGTCCTATCCAGTCTGATTGTTCTGTTTTGTCAACCTAAGCTTTCTGTAATTTAAACTGGGCACTTTTCTCCTGGGTTTGTTTCTTGTCCCGTTTTGTTGTATGTGCTCTTATATCCAGTTGAGCAGTTGCTTTGCAACAAGTGCTACTGCCTTCTGATGATGTTGGTGCACTAGTGCCATGATTCTCACCAGGGTGAACAATGACAAACAGGGGGATTGGGTTGGCTTAGTTGGTTAGAGCATGATGCTAATAGTGCCAAGATCGTGGACTGAATCCCTGTAACAGACCATTCAGTCAAGAGGTGGGCTTAATGATCTTTGTGGGTTCCTTCTAACTCAGAATATTCTGGGAAGACACAGGATCATGTGCTATTACAGTACATCCTCGCTGCATTGCAACCCTTCCATTATGACCTTGCTGATTTGCGAAGAAAATTTCTCGCAATTTGGTTTCAGGGATTTGCGATGTTCCCCGGCCGAAGCAGAGGCATTGTGCATGCATTGCTGAGGGTTGGTGCTGGCGCTCCCTGTGAGGCAGGACTGGCCCAGCCCCGTGGGGAGGGCATGCGGTTTCTCCGGCTCACTGTGGCGTTTAGAGCCCTGCGGCACTGTGCCCCGGTGCCTGACCTGGTCCTGTGTGTCTCTGTGCCCAGTCCCAGCAGTGGAAGGGTCATGCTGAGACCCAGCGCCAGAATGCCGACCAGAGCCCGGGAACATCCCTTCCCCACCATGGAGGCAACGTGAGCATGTGTGGGGGCAGCAGCCAGGTGGCGGATGCAGAAGTGGCTGGGACAGTGCAGCGGTGGGATGTGCCCACCTCGCAGCTGCCCCATGCTGGCGGCTGGGATGATGTGGGGCCAGCCACCTGGGATGGAGAGTGGGAGAGGAGCAGCGTGAGGCTTGCGCTGCCAGCGGGGCTGTGCGAGCACGTGTGGTTGCAGCAGCCTGGACCTGACTGCAGATGCGGAAGTGGCAGTGTGGCTGAAGAGAAGTCTAAGGATTTTTGGGGGGTGGGGTCCCCCGAGGCAGACACGTCCAGANGGGGGTCTCCTGAGGCAGCGAGGGTGCAGAAACACTTCCCTTTCCTCCCTTGTTCTTTGAGAGCCCGTGGGGAGAATTTGAAAAGGCTCCCCAGTGTTCCTGATTGGCTGGGGGTGGGGCAATGGGTGTGGCCTGTATGCATATTAATTACCTGTGTGTATTTGTGAATTTGATGTTTCTTGCAACCTATGACATGACCTGTTTCTCACAAATGAGGAGATATAACTGTATATGTTATATATATGTGCATATTTATATTATATACATATATGGCTGTATAATAGTCACCTTAATTCTGGCAACCAGACCACTGTTTAGAATTAAAAGGTGTTGGCTAACAAGCTCTTAAATTCTTACAATATGCTTTCTCAAAAATGGTGGCTAACAAGCCCTTGGATTTTGTACTTCAGTAAGTTCTTAATTCCCACAATGAACTTCTCAAAGGTGCTGGCTCACAAGCCACAACACACTTCCACAAACTCTCCACTCCCACTTCCAACTTCAGTATGGAGTGGAATATGATAGCCATGCTTTGACCAGGCAAAGCAAGGAAGGAGAGAAATAAAGACAGAAAAGGGAGAGAAAGAACAAAAAAATGTCACCTGTCCTTAGATCCTGTGTGGGCCAACTGCACGGATGATCCAGAGCTGAGGTAGCTAATGAGAATGAAAGAGAGGAAAAGAGGAGCAAGGGGGCCCAATCCACTTCCCTTTATTCTTAACCTGGTGCAGCCTATTATGTAAGCTAGATTTTTCTGGCCATTTTGTTTGCACATGCACAGCCAGCCCTTTGAGCCATTCTCCAGGGAGTGAGCCAAGGGGGTAGACAGGACTGAGTGTGAGTCTCAAAGTGAGCAGGAAGTTGGCTCGGAACAGCATTGCCCCACCTCTGTGGGACCCTCTCCTCCTGTCACACCCATCCTCTCCTGACAAACAGAATATTTGAGACAGCATGTTTGGTCCACCTCAACTGGACACACAAGAGCCTGCTTGTGCATACACATGCAAAGATGGTAAAGCAAGAGAGCATCCAAGGCACAACTTAAATAACATTTTGTCATATGAATCATATGGATTCAAAATTATTTCCTTAACAGGTTATTTTTTTTTGGGTTGCCTTTTTCCTAATAAAGCATTTATTGTTGATCACTGACACAGTTTTGTGTGCAAAGCATCCATGACAAATGAAGGAAAAGTAAATTTAGCAAAAAAGGAAGGTTGACACGTAACAAAAAAAGATTAGTAATTCCTTTTGCACTTTTGACAAAAAGCTGTCTTTTAAAAAAATATTGATTTGCTTTCTTCCTTTGTTTCTTTTCTCTTGAATCCTAGCAACATGAAGGCTGTACTTGAAGAAATGCCTTTAAAAATAACACAGAAAAATCCAGAGAAAACTGAGTCGAGAGATGCAAGAAACTTAATAAATTAGGTGTTGAGTCAATTATGGTATTTTTTCCCTTTAAAATAAGGAATAGGCACAAGTAACTAATTTTTTCCCCTCAGGGATTTCAACTGTGGCAAGTAAGACAAACCATTCAGCAAATTTGATCTTTGCTAACTTAAAGGATTGAAAACCAGACAAAACATTGTGCAACTGATTATGTCCAAGGTAAAATTTCTGTGTTTGTGAAGTGTATGTGTTATGAATTGAGCCCATATCAGATGCCTTGGTGTTATCCAACCCTCCAGTTGAACTTGCTGTCAATGTTAAACAGTGTCTTTTAGTTCTGCTAAATACTGGGTTGCCTTAAGTCCTCCCATTTGTATATCAGGATTGGGGTAGGACCATGCCTGTTCTGCACTGCAGTCCTCCCATGTCCTTCCTGGTAGATTTCCAGTTATTGGTGTCCATCCATGTGAATGTTTGGCAGTGTTGTGGTGGGACAGTGGGGGTCTGGCATCCTGGCTGGCATGTACATAATGCCAGATACATAGCTTTAGACTCCCCAGTAAACCCCTCTTGTGTCCAGAGCCCAATGTCTCTGTGGGGAGTCAGACTGTTTGACACACTTCTGGAGTACAGATTTCAGTTTGACTTACCCCGGAAGGAATCTGGTTTTTGTGCATCCCAGCTGCTTTGGAAACCAGACCAATTAAGGTCTGGAATAAGGCGGAAATGACTTCAAAACTTCACTACTGCTGTGAACAAAACCAATGACATAGACACAGACTATTTTTATTAACCAATTTCTTTCCCTGGTCTAGATAACTAGTCACTCACTAACTTGTCTCAGCGCAGAATCTGCTCTGACAAGACCAATAACTGCTTCTAAAGACTTCAGGTAGCTTTAAAACTACCTCTGCTTTTATAGAAACATAATCAAAGGGAAAAAATGAAATTTTGGGTGTAAATGGAACACTTTCTCTCAAAAAAAAATGTCTCGTGATAGAAGTCTTGTGCATGTGACTTCAGAGCTTCTTGCACACAAAGTATTTTACCTCTCTTGATCTAAAAAGAAGCGGAAACATTCTGCATTGAGCAGAAACTTACTTGTGCATAAGTAATGCACTAAGACTTGCTTCTGCATAGACATAACTCATAGGGCATCTGATTTGTGCCGGTAAGACTTTGCTTTAGTCTCATTTGTTGAATCCAGCCTAAGTTGGATGGCTAACCCAGTACTGAGCTGTCATAGCAACCAGATCATGTAATTTGTTCACTGTGCTTATCCACATTTATCTTAAAGCCCAGTTAGTCTGTTTTTACTCTCATGGACAGGCTGATCTAGAGCTTCACTGCTCTGCCTGCTGAGAAGCTTGTAATTTCCGTAGTAAATTTATTTGCAGTGCCAGCTTGCTTTCTTTGTATTACGTACCTTTTAGGTCTTGATGTTTATCCCTAAAGAATTTATAGGGAGTAGTCAGCTTTCCTCTCATCTCTGGTGGCTTTTTTTTTTTTTAAGTCTAAATGAGCTGAAATTTTAGCCATCGCTTGTTTAATATGTTCCCCAACCTTCAGATCTTTATTGAATCTCAGCTGCCATTTCATCCCATACTTTGTTGTGAAATCTTTTTCCAACTCATCATAGTTGGCCCTCACCCTTACTACCCTGAAATAAAACCCCCAAACTTTGCAAGTTATTTACCAAACCTTTTTGGCTTGGTTTATTGCATTTTTACATTCAGTGTGCCAGAGTTTTATTTCATCTTTTATTGTCCTATTAAGACAGCAACTTCAGGGTTAGTTTTTTCCTAAGACATGCTTGAAATAATATCTTACTTTACTGGATCTTGGGGAAAATGTATGTTTAAAAACTTTTAAATTACCATTCATATTCTCTCGGCAAATGTTTGCTCTCAACTGATTTTTAACTCTTGTTGCTTTCCTACCTGTGAAACTGTTTCTGCAAAGATAGACATCTCATGAACATGCAAGTAAACCCCACCCATTGTCTCGCCCCCCTCAGCCCCAGAGTGCTGCTTTCCTGGCACCTCCCTGTGCCGTATGACCAGTCAGGGGAGTGAAGGTGGTCTTCTCTCCTGGGGGGGGGGAGTCCCCAAGAATCAGGAGCAGGGGGTCCTACTGGCCACACTGTTCCTGATACAGGCCAGGATGCCATTGGCCTTCCTAGCCACCTGGGCACACTGTTGGCTCATGTTAAGTTTTCTGTCAACCAATACTCCCAAATGCCTCAGTTGCATCCTGTGATTGTAAACTCTTTTATTATGTTATTATCTCTTTTTCTTTTGTCAAATGATATGTAATTTCCCCAAGCTGGATCCAGCAATTTTTGATTTGAGAAATAACTTTGTTTGTATTTTAGGGTATCCAAAGATTCTCTGACATTGAAAACTCAGAATACAGCATCCTACCAGAGGGATGGTTCACATTCTGTGTTTAGTTTCACTCTAGTCTTCTGCTGAATTCTTTGCTTCTTTCTTTGGATATTACAGTAATCCCTCAAATATTGCAGGGGGTCGGTTCCAGAAAGATGTTGATAAGTGAAATCCTCCAGGAGGTGATTCATATATAGCAGCAGTAAGCAGCAGCTAGCAGAAAAAAGCAGCTAGCTGCTGCATGCTCCTGCTTGCAGCAGCTAGCAGAGGAGAAGGGCTCTGCACTGCTAAGGGTCAATATATCTTGGAGACAGTGTGACAAAACTTCCCCAAAACTTTATTAATTTTTGCAACCCTGTTATAAGCAAGCCAACTCTGGGTGGCCCCAGAGTGTGGGATGAATGGGGTGGAGGGGGAAGCCACAAAATGTCTTCACAGGCAAAACCCCCGCAATATGCTGATGTCACGATAGGTGAACCGCGAAGTAGTGAGGGATTACTGTATTACTCTTCAATTTTTTGCTTTTCTTTCCTTGATTGTAAATCCTGTATTTCAACATATATCACTAAATTTATTTGTAGTATGCTTCATATATTTAATAACATACTTGAAATTAAGAATGTAAGAGCTTTTCTGAATCTAGGCCCTAGTTTCTGCTGCTTTTTTATGAACACTTTTATCCTGCATCTTGCTTTCTTATCACTCACTTTTTTATATTATTTCCTTACCTTGTCTACACATCCCACAACTGTCATACAATTTCCTTTTTTGGCTTCTCCTTCCTAGTCCTTCTTTTTCAGATGTTTTACATCTTTATCCACAGTTTATGGCTCTGAGGAATGACTTATGTTATCAAAGTTACTATTCTTGACACTGTATTCGTTTATGGTGTCATATTAGTATTAAAGATATTGAAGATATATGTACTACTAGAATTTTTAGGAATGCAGTCAATAACACCCTTCCCCCTTATTTCTCATGTAACTTCTGGGTTATAATATTGGAATTAAGAAAATTCTGTGGTTCCTGTGATTGGTAATGCCTTTGCCGCCAATTCCCTCTACCTTCATGGAACTGATGATACTGCTATGTTAAAAAAAGCAGTCAGTGGGAACATGAAGATATGGTACAGGTGAAATGAAGAGCTAATACAAAATGCTTCCAGTGTTCTGCTACCTTTGAAGGATATTATCCTATTCTGGGATAAATTAATTAAAATAAAATAGTTATAAAAGAATGTGGTTGTTTAGTTTCAGCAGTTTTCTTCACTATTGCTTGGCAACCAGAAGAGGAAAGTTGATTTTCCATTCTGTATGATATGTATTTGAACCAACAATTTTTTTTAGTTTAGTTAATCCAAATGGACCAGTTTAGGAGGTAGAGAAACTTCCCCTGCCTGTGTTTTTTTTGTGTTTGACCTGTAGGTCAGTTTGTAAGACAATGTGAAGCCAAAGGAGACACATGGGCCTCCTCCATCCAGGTGAAGGCTCTCTTGCAGTCTGCTGGCAAACTCGTACTGTCTCCCGAATGCCATATATCAAATGCTTGTGAAGAAAATCTGAAGTAGCGTTCCTCATCTTTGGAACCTTCTTTGTCTTGGAGGCAGGGGGAAGCAGGAAGAATTCACCACTGGCTGAGCTGAACTGCTCTCACTGTTGCTGTAAAGATGCCCATGTGGTAAATGCTATGGCTTAGGCTGAAAGGCAAATTCAATTGTGATGCTGCAAGATATAGTCCATAGACTGAAGCATTTTTTGTAATGTGTTTCCACAGTATTACCACTTGATGCCATGTTAAAGAGGAAACTCTTTAGTCCCTTTGAATGATGGGCTTTCTACTGACTGCCAGTCACTGCTTTTTTCCCTCTTACTCATTTTCTTCTCGTTGCTATCGGTTTCATTTTTTGCTCTTTATCTTCTTTTGTCCAGGCTTTACCCTCTTCACTGTCTCTACATATTCTCTGTACCCTCAACTGGTGACAGTTCTGAGCAGCTGTCTGTCCTGTGTGATACAGTTATACCCCCTCCTTTGCGAGGAAAGGGACAGGCTAAGGCCATCATGAAACATTAAACTCGCAAAGAACTGCAGGTCGTTAATATGCATGCAGGCCACGCCCATTGCTCCACCCCCTGGAACTCCGAGGCTCTGCGGACAATTTTCCGCTCCTTCCTGTGGTCTGTCTCGGCACGGGTGAGCAAAGGGAACCGTTTCTGAGCGGCTGCTGTGACCATGTGTGCTTGCAGCCCAAACCCCGTGCCGCTCCCCCCCCAGCCCTCCGGCCCGGCCTGGGCGTGCTCGCCCTGCCTCCGCGGCAGGGAGGGGGTGTCCCTGAGCTGTGGTCAGCATTCTTGGAGCCTTGAAAAACCTTAACTTTGCAACACTGCAACACCCCGTGCACTTATGGCGAGGGGGGAGACGTTGGTATGGGAGTTTCTTTCCCTTTAACATCCACCAATCCTGGTAGAGGCAGCACTGCCCGGGCTTTGACTGGGCTTTGAGTAACAAGGAATGGCATGTCTTGTGGTGGTGCTGTGCTGGGTTGCAGCACACAGAAGCGGGGCAGGGCTCTAAACGCCACTGCGAGCTGCAGTAAATTGCGTGCCGGCCACTGCGGGCATAATCACCAGGGTCGGGGGGGGGGAAGCGGCGCAGGATTTAGGCTGAGTGACTGCAGCAGCCCGGAGAAGCCCATAGGGTGGCAGGGGTGGGGAGGTCGGGTTTCTTTCCCTTTAACATCTCCCAATCCCAGGAGAGGCAGTGCTGCTTTTACAGTCCCAGAGGGTGGGGGAACAGAAGTCTCCTCCTGGCGCAGCAACAGCTGCGCCCTCTCAGCACACAGCTTGCCTCACTTTTGTAGGGCAAGTTTCCCCGTTCAGGGACCGGGGGCACGGTGCCACCATTGCGAGCCCCCTCCCCACAGGGCGGGGTGAGTCCTGCCCCACAGGCACCGTGGCACCGCCCCTCGGTAGAGCAGAGTCACTGCGCAGGCATCAGGCAGCTGAGCTTGTGGACTGCTGAATCATAATTGTGAAAAATTTGCTTTGCAAATGGGCAGGGTCGTAATGGAGAGGTCGCGATGCAGGGGGATTCACTGTGTTTCCCTATATGTGTGCTGTTCGCTGATTCCTTCATGGATAGCCCTTGTTCCTCTTGCTGACAGGGTCTGCTGAAGGCAGAGACTGTTGGGAGATCTCCCTAGAGCCTGCAGTTACCAGCTCTATCACAAACCTCAACTCTTGTGAGTGGCAGAAAGGTGTGTACATGTTGTCTTCAACAGGGAGGAGAAGAACAGCCAAACCAGTGAAATTCTGAGATGTAGAAGTCTCTGACTATTTTCTCAGTCTGGAATAGTTTAGGAAACTTTGAGTAATTTCATGGTTCAAAGATGGTTTTGGTTGCAAAAGTGTTTTCAGCTTTTGACAGAAGTCAAAAGCATAATTCAGAAAAATTTAAGAGCCTTCAATTTCTGCTGCTTATTCTCACTTCAAAGTAAGTCAAACTCACAAAATCTGTGTGAAAGAAGTGAATCACAAGGCTGCAATTTTTCATTTAACTTTGAAGTAACTTGCTTTTTTTTTCATTGTAGAGCACCTGCTTCCTTTGAGTCTGAACGAGTACTGTGAAAAACTTAGGCTCTATTCTATAATGAATATATTCATGTGTATTTATGTGTGCATACACACACACATGCATATTTAAACATTTTTCTTTGTAATGAAGAAGCACAGAGCTAATGTCATATATCAAGAAGTTAATTTTAAAAGGATACTTTTTGTTATGGTTTAGAATTGGTACATTGCAATTTAGTCCTCCCACTGAGAATCTCCAAATCTCTCTCTTGCTTCCCCCTCCCCCTGCAGTGAGATGGACAGGAGAATTGGAGGCATAAAAAGTAAAGATCATGAGTTGAGATAAAAACAATTTACTGGAAACAGCAATAAGATAACAAAAGGAACAGTGACAGAAACAGTACTAACTACAGAGGGTACAAGGAACAAATGATTAACACAGAAACCACCCCTCCCCGCCCCCCCCACCCCAAACAATACCGAACTGCTCTCTCTACCACACTGCTCACCACAGAAGGCAGCCCTTCTCCTCCCTGGAAAATTACATGAGGTGGTATAGAATAGTCTCTGCGTCCTAGCCATGCCCCCTCCTGACTACTGCAAAAATTAATCCTCCCTGGCTGGAAGCAGGACAGGCTGTTACTCTCCTGCTGTCCCCTCTACCTCTTTCCTTTCAGATCTAAACCTGTATTTTGCCTTTGCTCTGAAAATGATTGCCGTATTCAAATTATCTTGTTTCTCAAATTTACACTCAATGTTGATTTCTGTGAGTTTTACTTAGGTTATTAAAGGGTTCCTCTGGCACGTTTCAATGGAATTTTTCTTGCAGAAGCATATGAGTTAGGAAAATAGTAAATATGGTTAAACTCATACTTGGGAGCTTTTTCAGATTATTCTTGTATGGGTAGACAAGAGGCTGTCATCTTTTACCTGAATCACTCTGTTAATATTCCATAATGGCTTGCTCCTTGTAAAGGTAGCTGGACGCTGAATGTTGTTGTATATGAACACCTGAAGTATTTATAAAATCTGACGAGAGACACATGCTTCCTTTATATATTTATTTCTTCTAAGTACTAATAAGAATACAAAAGTGAAGCAATGGAAGGAGCTCATTTCACTATTGAGAGTAGAGAAAGTATTTCATAGAGTATTTTGGATTGGAAGGAACCTTAAAGATGATCTAATTCCTCTACCATGGGCAAGGGCAACTCTCAAGTCCCATCCAATGTGGCCTGGAACACTGCCAGGCTTGGGGCATCCACAACTTCTCTGTTCAATAAGGGAACTTCTCTCTTTCAACGAGGGAACAAAATAAAAACTGTTTTGGGAAGGAATTCCAAAGCATTGCTTTAAGTTTAGAGAGCACAAAATACTGGTAAAAAGGGGTGATCTGGACAATTTGGTTAATTTAGTTCCAAGAAACAACTTGTGATTTTTGGCCATGTATAGGGTGATTGGTACACATTGCACAAATAGTGCTGTGGGAGAGGAAGAGGTTCAGTAGGCAAAGGGCAGCCGGTGCTGAGGAACTTTGCGTACACACTCTTATGTGCTTTAGGGGATTTTGGTTTGGAAAAACTGTAGTCTGCTTCTATGGACTAAACCAACCCATAAATTGTAGGAGAACTCCAGGAGAACATCTGGTTTAGTCTCAACTAAAGGCAATCAGCCTTATAAATGGTGGTGGTTTATTCATTTCTGTATATGAGTGATAGCTTCATAGTAGAAGTATCCTTCAGATAGGTGAAAATACATTAAGGTTAAAAGCTTGGAAAAAAGGTACAAATATTTGAGAAGGGATAATTAGCCATTGAAAAAAACGTCATTGTCTAGGTAAGTTTTGAGGCAGAGATTACCTATCAGAAAATCCACTCAGATGCACCAATCATTGCACTAGATTACAACATATGAAAGTGAGCAGTGTATAGGAAGAAGATAAATTTTCTGACAGCAGTACAGGACTAGGAAGTAAATTTCCTGGATCATTTTCACGTGCACAGATTGTGCCTAGCTCTTGTTCTCTACTACTTGTGACCAATTGCCCCCTCACTCTAATTCTGGCTCTGCTGACAATTCGGTCGTTCTCATTGCAATTTCTTACTTAGGGGTAGTTCTACATGGCTGTGATATACCATTAATTAATGAATACTGAAAAATTTCTTGATTTTCATATGGTAATGATATAGTAATGTGAAGCCTTATTGTATTGAGTATTAATGGGTAGAGATGTTCCATTAATGGACAGATCCTTGACTGTTTTCACATTACATCTTCAGTTTCTTGTTGTCTTTAGAAGACTACCTACTTTTTAGATTTCTAATGGTTTTCAAAACAGCTTCTGTATCAATATTCTCAGATAAAAACACCCTCTGTGTACCTTGTGAATTTTTCTATTTCTGGCCATTTTTGCTTGTTGTTTTTCTTTTGTCCCCTCTCTTCTCTTGTTTGTTTGTCTGGGTACCCTTAGCAACATCTTTTACTAATGGGCAAAAAAGCAATGCTGTCTGTACTGTCACTGTGATTGGATCAGAAAAAGAATTCTCTGTCAAGCATTTTGCTTTTTAGGTCCACTCTTCCTTCTATTATTCTGAACATATAATGGTGTATATCAGGGAGACCTACAGGTCCCTAATTTGTTTTTTCCAATGTTGTTATTGCAACCTTGTGTGTGAAGTGGTGATTGGAGCCATCTTTGCCACAGCAACCACAAAACATTTGAGTTTAAAATCGGTGTTGACAGGAGGAAAGGTGCCAGCAAAACCTCAACTCTGGGCATGAGGAGAGCTGAGTTTAGGCTGCTCAGTGTGTTAGTAAGTAAGGTCCCCTGGGACCTTACTTTTTGCAGGTGCTGGGGTCCATCAGTGCAAGTTCACTTTTTAAACATCTAAGGGCACAGGAACAGGCAATTCCCAAATGCTGAAAATCAAGCAAGTGAGGCAGAAGGCTAGCTTGGCTGAGCAGGGATCTTCTCTTGGAAATAAAGCACAAAAAGAAGGTGCATGTCCAGTGGAAGCAAGGTCAAGTGACATAGGAAGAATACAGAGATGCTGCTTGCCACTGAAGGGAGAAAATTCCTTCTGAGCCGTCTTGGGAATATGGAAAGGTCCCAGCTGACTGGAAGCTGGAGAACATTCTGATTTTCAAGAAAGGCCAGGAAGAAGACCCTGGAAACTACAGGCCCACCGGTCTCACTTCAGTGCATGGTAAAGCTATGGAGAAAATAATTCTGAGAGGTATTGGAAAACACCTGAATGCCAATGGCTGTCATTGGTCACAGCCAACACGACTGTATGAGAGGAGAGTCCTGCTTATGCAACCTGATTTCTCTTTATGACAAAGTAACCCACCTAGGGGATCAAAGGAAGCCAGTTGATGCAATCTTTTTGAACTTCAGTAAAGCTTTTGATACTGTCTCTGGCAGTATCCTTCTGGACGAAATGTCCAGTGCACAGCTGGAGAAACTTATCATGCTGTGGGTGAGCAATTGGCTCACCATAGAGGGTAATTGTGAACATACCTGAACATCAGACTGGCAACCCCACAACCTGTGGGGTTCTGCTGGGCTCCATCTTAGGCCTTGTTCTCTTCAATATCTTCATAAATGACTTGGACGCAAGACTAGAAGTGATACTAAGTGAGTGTCTGGATGACACAATAATGGGAGGAGCTGTACCTCAAAGGCAGGGAGACCCTGCAGAGACACCTTGACAAATTATAGCACTGGGAAATCACCAACCATAGGAAGTTCAGTAAGGCAAAGTGCTGGTTTCTGCACCTGGGATGGGGCAATCTTGGATGTATGTACAAACTGAGGAATGATATGCTGGAAAGCAGTACCACAGAAAGGGACTGGGGGATCCTGGTTGATGGCAAGTTAAATGTGGTCAGCAGTGCCCTGGCATCCAGGAGGGTCAACTGTGTCCTTGGAGGCATCAGGCAAGGCATCACCAGCTGGTTGAGGGAGGTGATTGCCCCACTCTGCTCTGCACTGGTGTGGCCTCACCAAATACTGTGGCAGTTTTGGGCACCACAATATAAGAAATATTAATAGAGTTAATATAGTACGCCGAAAGGAGGACAAGAAAGTTGCTGAAGGGCCTTGAGGGGAAGCCACATGAGGAGTGACTGAGGTCACTTGGTCTGTTCAGCCTGGAAAAGAGGAGACTGAGTCCCTTCATTGCAGTTACAACTTCCTTGTGAGGGCAAGAGGAGGGACAGGCACTTATCTCTTCTCTGTAGTGACCAGTGACAGGACCTGAGGGAATGGCCTAAAGTTGCGTTAGGGGAGGTTGAGGTTGGATATTATAGAAAGGCACCAAGCCTGATAGAGCTCAAGAAGCATTTGAATGATACTTTCAGGCACATGATGTAACCCTTGGGGATGGTCCTGTACAGGGCCAGGATTTGGACTCAATGATCCATATGGGTTCCTTCCAACTCAGGATGTTCTGTGATTCTGTAATTAAGAAGTGGAAGAACAGTCTACTGTGCATAATAGGATCTCCGTTTCTGGATTGGATGAAGAATGCATTCTCCCTTATATTTTGTATAATTGTATATTATGGACTGCAATCTCCGGAGAAGTAAGTTTGCAGGGTTCCTCTATAGAGACAAAAAGGGTCACGCAATGGCAATTCATTGTGTTCTCATTATGTTCCTGAGGAATTCTCTGTAAGGATTACAGTCTCAATTTTTACATCAACTTAATTCTGGAGGCCAGGGGGTGCTATTGGTATATTCATTATAATCTGTGTAGGTTTAATAGTCAATATAGAGGACTCATGAAACCTGATGTAATTTTTTTCTTGCTATTCTAAATTCTGGGTGTTTCATTTCTTAAAGAAATAATTTCAGTATCAGATCAAGTGTGTATGTGTGCCTACTCTGATTTCTAATATGGTTTGTATGTATGTGCATCTTCTCTGAGTGAGGGAATATATAAATGGGACTCAGGCATGAAGTTCAGCCCTAGGAGTGGAGGAACCTTATACTGGTGATATGATTTCTTTTCTTAGGGGAAAGAATTTGCAAAATGGAAATGGTAAATAAATATTTCCTAGATAAAAAACACATTTAAAAATATGTGTAAATAAATATGTGTATAACTTATGTATGTTTTATGCTGTTTTCACAGTGGGAAGATTTTGAAAAATAATTTTCTTAATCAAATATTTACTATTTGAAAAGAAATTTTATTACTTATAAATTATGATCAAATTATGATCAAATTATTTGAATTATGTATTCTCAGAAGCAGTTTTGTTAATAAAACATGCATTATGTATTTATTTTCTTATGCTCCAATGATTCAGATGTATAAGCTGCAAGGAAATTTGTGAGCCTAATCAGTTTTTCATAAAGTAAAAGCATAGTGTACATGAATGTTCACATACCCCAAGTGCAAAGGAGACATCAGGAAATTCACATGAAGCATATAATATCTGTTTTTGTTTGTGTGTTAGTGTCTCTGATGAACTCATGATTGGTTAGCAGATGGTTTGTAGGTAGTAAGACCTGGGCCAAGTTTTTTTAAAACCTTGTTTTCCCAGAACTGGTTATTTGAGACTACAAAAATTAAATCCTGGTCTTTTAGGTTTTTACCACCTTTTTATCATAATTTCTGGTTTCCTGTTCTAATATGCCTCATTATTTTACTGACTGTTGAATAGCAATACTACAATTTATTTGAAACGGTGGCTATTAAAATAAAAGTTTCTTTATTTGTCCCTGCTAGCAATGCAGGATTAAATGCCTACATCATTACTGCCTCCAAGGTAACATATGAACATGTTCTGAAGACAAGTAAAATGCCTGTTAGCTTTGTGTGTATGCAGTCATACATGCATGTATGTATTTACACAGAGACTTCTGCAATGTTTTGGTTTGGGTTGTTGTTGTTTTACCCAGGGGACTTTGTCAGACTTACATGTCTTTTGTGTGCATTTGAAAATCATTTCAGGTGTGGAGGGGTTTGGAGTTGACTTTGTATTTAAAAAATGATAAAAATAAAAATTAGTTGCAAATAAGAATATCCTTTCATATACCAAAATTAATTTACCTATTTAAAAATGAACAGGCTAGAACCAAAGAGGCTATGGGCACAGTTTGTAGATGTTGACATTGCGGGAAATACGTAAGGCATTGGCTTCATTTCATGAAGAGTCTGTTACAGAATCACAGAAAATTATGAGTNGCAATGTGGAGACATTCCTGCCGTCCTGGTGGTGATTCTCAGAGAGATACTATGTCACTCCTTCTGTAGAACAGAGTCCACTCTCTACTGAACTGTGCCGTAGTCCAGGTTAAGAAACAATCTGAGAGAGCATAGTGAAACTGTGAGAGGTAAGTGTATGTGTATGTTTTAATCTTGGATCAGAAAACTATAATATCTGCCAAGAGCACTTCTGGTCCCACTGAAGTAGTGGTTTAGGTTTAGAAAGGAACTACCAGAAAATAAAAAGCCAAGAATGCTGTAATTGAGAAAATTAGCATTATGAAAAACAAATATGTTGTCAGAATTCCACTTTTTGCTGCTGTTGAAGACATTGGGTCTCTTGATGTGTTGGAAAGTGCTGGATATGGCATTGCAATATTAAAATAGCCAGGATATGGTCAAGAGCTGCATGCTGGATTTGTAAGTCTAACACACATATTTTCTTCACCTGAGGCTTTGCCTTTAGTACTTTTTTTTGCCCCCTTCTTTTAACCTTTTTAAAGGAAAAACAAAGGATTAATAATTCTACAAATAGAGTCCTGGACAGATGACTGTAGTAGTGACTGGAGAAAGGGTTATGGAAGTGTTTTGACTTGAAGCCATTATCTAAGATTAGGGAGATTTTCTCTGTTGATCTGTATAGGAATGCTTTGTGTCTGAATTTCCTGGTTATATTGATATAAAAGGGGTTTCTGGTGGGCAAATTCTGACCTGTGATGTTTGTACCTGTCATTTTCCCCTGAAGGCAATCAATATTAGCTGTATTCAGTACCTTAATTTAGCTGTCTGTAGCCTGACATATATCCAAAATTATTTTTCTTTGAAGGGTCAACTTGAAGTAAACATCAGAGTGTATAAAATATTTTGTCTTTTACTCTTCGTTGCCATACATACCTTTACAAGTACAGCATAAATACAGTCCTTCCCTGGAGAACTGAACATCATCTGGGTATCTCAATGGTTTGGAGGCTTGGTTTTTTTAGTTCCTGGTTTGACTCTCAAAGAGAAACTAGACACAGCAGTTTTAAATAAATTTTAGGTGACCATAGGCTTTTTCAAATTCAAGTCAAAAGGAAATTCTGAAGACATTTTAAAAAGAATAGTGTTTTTATTGTGGTTATTCTATAAACTCTGCTTGCCTTTCTCTTTGCATTTATTTTTGGAATGCTGTTTTGTATGAAAATAAGGGAAGTTTTTCTTTTGTCATCCAATTTGAAGCTTAACAGCAGATATGACAATGTGTCATATGTGTCAGACAATGTCTATTAGCACGTGTTCAGCATGTTGCCTGGAAACAATGTGTTTTCTCCATTGACATTACGGTATTACTTCAGCTGTTAAATTTATTTTAGTAAAACAAAAGCAAAGTACACACAAATACTTGATTCCTTACTGCTAATGAGAAAGATGCTTTTCATTACATTTTCAGTTACGTATTCACGAGATAAGTACAGTAATACCTCACCCTTCGTG
>WEKX01023648.1:0-15395 GCA_013390025.1 Pitta sordida
GCCTTACAAGAAAGGCGCGATTAGTCGTATAAGCTAAGAGAATGGCTAGTAATACAAAGAACTTTTACAGCATATCAGCCTCAGAAGGTGTTGCCTTCATTTTTATAATAGTTTGAATATCCAGTGGAATAGTAATAACTATCAGTCTCTGGACTAGCTAGAACAAATGTGGGACACAGATGGGGACAGAGAACTGGCCCAAGTTCATTCTCGAAGACTAAGGTTTTCTTCTCATTTGAACAAAACAGAATGAAGCACTAGGTGTGTCTCTTGTTCTTTTTTTCATGTTATGGTTCTGCTCACAATAAGACCCTTGCTGATACAATCATGGTCAAGGGGAGTGAGTGCACCCTCAGTCAGTTTGCATATAACATGAAGTTGGGCAGAAGTGTTTATCTTCTGGAGGCAGAAGTATGGCAGAGGACTCTGGACAGGTTGAATTGATAGGCCTACCGCAATGGTATGAGGTGCATTAAGTAACAGGTCCTGGACTTCTGTCACATCTATCCTATGCAGTGCTACAGGCTGGGGCAAGAGTGGCTGGAAAGTTGTCCAGTGCAAAATGATCTGGGGGTGACAATCAACAGCAGCTGAATATGAGTAGTGCACCCACGTGCCCAAAAACGTCAATGGCATCCTGGTTTGTATCGGAAATAATGCGGCCAGCAAGACCAAATAAGTGATTGTCCCCCTGTATTTAGCAGTGGTGAGGCCACAACTTGAGTCCTACATTCAGTTTTGGGTACCTCACTGTAAGAAGGACATTGAGGTACTAGAGTGTGTCAAGAAAAGGGCGACAAGCTGGTGAAGGGTTTGGAGCACAAGTCTTATGAGGAGCAACTGAGAGAGTTGTTCAGCCTGAAGTAAAAGAGACTCAAAGAAAACCTTCTCTCTTGTAACAGGATGAGACACAGCCTCTTCTCAGGCAGCTAGTGACAGGACAAGAGGAAGTGGCCTCAAGCTGCAGCTGAGGAGGTTTATTTTGGACATCAGGAAGAACTTTTTTCACAGAAAGGGTGGTTAGGCATTGGAATGGACTGCCCAGGGAGGTGGTGGAGTCACTGCCCCTGGAAGTGTTGAAGAAATGACTGGACACAGCACTTACTGCTGTGGTTTAGTTGACATGGTGGTATTCGGTCAAGGGTCGGACAAAATGACCATGGAGATCCAAATTTAATGATTTTGTGGTTCTGTGTCCAGAATATGATTAAATACACATTGCTAACCAGTACAGTTTGCTTTATTGGTAACAGCTTTTCTTGTGCACAGCCTAAATATGTGACAATTTGGTTCCACTGCCATCTCTGCTAGAAATGCTCACAAGCCTGCTGCCAGGTACTAGGTACCAGGAAAAAAAATGATACAGAAACTCATAGTTCCTAATAGTTTCTAACAAAACTAATATGACAAAAAGACTACTTCTAAGGACCTAAAAGAAAACAGAGACAGTAGTAATAGCAAGAGCAAATTTTATAAAAACACATAAAATTAAACAAATCTCTTTCTTTATACTACAAGATATCAGAGACAAGAAGCAATGCATGCTATGTATATATTTTAGCTGTTTTTGACTTTCAAGACTGCACTACATAGAGTCCCAGTAAACAAGCTAAGAAATATTTAGATGGAAAAAACCCTGTTTCTAAAGTCATGGGAAAATTCTACTTGGCAATTCAGTATCAGTGGTTCAGGTACACCCTGAAAAGGACTGAATCATGTTCTGTGTGGATCAGTCCTAAGGGAGTGGCGTTATTACATAATATATTCAATGTTCCAGGTGATCAAATAGAAAATGTTCTGATTGTATTTGAAAACACCAATAAGCTGAAGGTGTATACTTTGAATCCTCAGTAGAGTTCAATGGAATCCTGATATACAGAGAAATTACATGAAAAAAAGGAAAAAATGTTGCTTAATAAAGGCAAATCCCAGACCATGAACTTGGATAGGAACAATTATGAGCACAAATACAGGGGAGGAAACAAAGGGCTGAGCAAGAGCTCTGTAGCAGTATATTTAGAATTGTTGTGAATCATAACTTCAAAGATTATGGAAATTCAAAGCCCATGAAACTCATCACCCGTAATCATTAATAAACTGTCATAACTAACAAGACATTTCAAGTAATCCTGCTCCTTTCAGCCCTGACCTCTGCTGAGGAGCAGTAACGCTCAGTATTGAGCAATGAAAGACAGGAGGTACATGGGCAGCTTTCAGGGATAAAACGTTCCTGGAAGAGCAATGAGAATGAAAATAGGTCTGCAAAACAGATGAAAAAGAAAGTTTCGGTAAAATGGAGTTTTGTTTCCTGTTGCATTATTACTTGCAGGATCACAATTAAGGCTTCAAGTTTCAAACTTTGCATTTTGAATCCTCTCTCAGGAAAATGTAACTGCTTATATGTCCCATGAAGTACTGTTATGACATTTAATGACTCTTCTCACTTCCCAGAAACATCACAAATAACAGTGAAGCATCTTACAGTGTGACCAGGTTGACTATCCCAGGTGTTTCTGCAATTCTTAACTAATCCCTTTCCTCATCCTCTGTCAAAAAAAAAAAAATTAAAAATTCAGCAACATTCTTTTACTTCACTGTTTTACTTTAGAGTCTTTAAGAAACTCTTATTTCACAGAATCACAGAATCACAGAATCACAGAAAATNAGCGCTGTGTACAAGGGGAGGATAACCTCCCTGGACCGACTGACCACACTGTTCTTGATGCAGGCCAGGATGCCATTGGCCTTCTTAGCCACCTGGGCACACTGCTGGCTCATATTGAGTTTCCTATCAATCAGTACACCTAAGTCTCTCTCCACGTCACTAGTCTCGAGCCATTCCTCCCCCAGCCGATAGCGGTGCATGGGGTTGTTATGGCCGAAGTGAAGAACCCGGCACTTAGTTATGTTAAATCTCATACTGTTAGAGCATGCCCATCTCTCCAGTCTGTCAAGGTCCCTCTGGAGGGCCTCCCTACCCTCCGGCAGTTCAACATTTGCCCCCAGCTTAGTATCATCTGCAAACTTGCTGATGATGGATTGAATTCCCTCGTCCATGTCATCGATAAAGATGTTGAACAGTACCTTTCACAACTCCCACCACATGTAGAAATCTTTTATGTTCTCTTTGACCCAGGACTTTGTATCTCTGGGTTTTAAAACTTATGACAGACACTGATACGGTTGCCAGCAGTGATGATCCCCAATGTCTGACCCAGTGCTCACTGAGCAGAATGTTGATTGCTCAAAGTGACTGTTTCAAACTGTACCTGAGCTCAAGCACTGTGGCAGGATTGTGTTCATTTCACACAACAGCTAATGCTGACTTCTTTGTCTTGAAGGAAACATGAGATGCAGAGAACAATGAAAAACTTCAGCTTCGGCTACTTCTTCATTCTAGTTGCTTTGATTTTGCTAACTCTATTCGATGTCTTGTGAAATCCCCAGAAATGTGAGAGAACTTCTGTAATCTGCAGAGCACATGCAACATAAATCCCACTTGCCTGGTGTGAAAGAGAGGGGATACATCTGGTCCCTTGCTTGTCATGCCACAGTTTCTGGCTAAACGCATACCCCTCAGAAGAGCCTGTCATAGCATGGGTGGTTTCTATGGCATGGACACACACTTGGAAAACGTCATATTGATTTTCTAGCATACAGAAAAGGCATTAGGTAACTAATGCTGTTTTCAGTACCTAGCATCACACAAACTATATCTGTTCTGGTGCCTTGCTCTGACATAAGGCATTTATGGCCCAGGTTTTCTTCCATAAGATGAGAAAGGTATGGTTCGAGAAGGTGTGGGGCTAGCTTGATCTTGTCCTGTCGTAGCCTTGGCGACTAGACAGTGATTGCCCCTGGGCTCAGCAGCTGGGAGTGTTCCCAGCATTCCAAGTATAGACAGGATCACTGAGACCCGAGTTTAAATGCAAATAAATAATTAGCTTGATAAGAAAATCTCTTTATGTAAATATGACTGGAAGTCCAATGTTCAGACACCCCTGAAATGCATGAAATTGCCTTTCAGTTGCAATATGCTATGGCAAAAGGCTAAGTGCCTCGACAACTAAATGACAATAAGTACCGTCTTTTACTGCTAACGTTCTGTTTCTTAGGATAGATAAGGTCTGATATACCAGAGGTGGGAAGGGGAAGAGGGAACAAAGGGTGGGAGGTTCCCTGCGGATAGCCACAGTGTGATACTCTCCTGGTTGCTTTCTAGCAGAAAAAGCATGGGCTGGTATCATTCATATAACAGCTATCTCTGCCGCAGAGAAGTGCTAAGCACTCGCTTCCCCTGATAATTTGTTACCATGTAAACTGCTTAATAATGGTGAAACAAGTGTGGTCCCTTCTTATTTCACAAAGCTTCTTTGGCAGTGCTTCAGCTATCATCTCTTCCTTCCAGAGCCATTTTACCGTTGTGACTCTCAACAGACCCAGCTTCCATGCTTCAGATAGTTAGCATAATAATTATTCTACTATAATTAGGAAGTGACATCAAATCCTGTCATCAGCGACTAGCCACCATGTCTTTACTTATGTTTTCACATGACAACAGTCTTTCTACATGGTTTTCCATAGTCTCCAGAGATTCAAGTTGCCTTCCAAAATCTTGGGTTTACCCATTTCCTAGTAATTTCTTGGCACAGGGATGTAAAGAAACTCATCCAACACAGGTTCACTTTCTGGTTTTGTCATTTGAAGTGTATTCTACACTGTGAAAAAGTGTAATAGGTCCAGTACTTGGCATCTAATAAGCATCTGTATTCCAACTAACAATTAATTAGGATTAAGTGATCTTGGAAATATAGCAGAAGAAAATAATTACTAACTATTAATCATGTATTATGATTATGTGTTATTCTTTCAGATACTTAAAAACTAATTGCATGCATTTTCCAGATGGTCTTAGGGAACTTGTGAAACATTTAAACTGGCTTATAACCCAGGATCAATTGAGAAATGTCCAAGTTTCTCATAGGCAGACTAATGCTTTATCACAACACTCAAGTCACTTCATTCATGTTATTATTTAAAACACAACCTTTACTTCACAGCATCCCAAAGTACAGTTTGCTGCTGTATAGTAAGACAAGAAAGCTCTATTAATAGATTGTATGACTGTATGAATTTCAATGAACAGAAAGGAGTGACGCTGCTGGGGGAGGATCTCCTGCATCCAGTATCATCTGAGACACTTGTCAATGATGGGATTTTCAGGTGGGGCTACAGACCTTTCAATTTCTACTTAATGCCTCACAGATATTTACTGATGCTGTCATGCGGTGAAAAAAGAGGTATCAGAAAAGCACTCCTTCTCCATCATATACATTAAGAGGAACTCTTCTGCACATTGGCCATTTATAACTTTCAAGTGATCTAGATAGGCAGCTCCCTCTTGTTTCATATCAAAAGATCAATCATATGTTTCTGGGAAATCAGTGACGAAGCTGGCTCTCCCTGTTTAAGCCTCCAGGTCTAGGAACATAATGTATTTCAAAACCCAATGCAATGAAAGTAAGCATTAACAGTTCATAACTCATAAGAGCCCTTTCTAAATCTGATGGCTAATTAAACTGAAAATAACAAACTAGAACTGGCTTTATATGATTTGAATGAAAAAATTGCAAAAGATTATTTGCATATGCAGAAAACTTAACACCCACAAAATAATTCAATAATAAATAAAGTAAATCTTGTCTTTTGAGTACTAGATCTTACACATCACAATAAAAAGGATGTAAAAAATAATTGTGCAAAGCTTACTTTCACTCCCCAAGGAGACTTACTGAGTATCAAATCTGAAACACTAGAAAATGAATGGAAATAATTCTGGATATGTTTTTAGGTTGTGGATATCAGACATTCACAAGGCAATACCATTTATGATTTAGGTACAATGTGTTATACTCAGGACATTGATTCAAGATATTTTATTTTCTATTTTTCATTGTGCATAGAACACATAAATACTGTAAAGCACTGTCCTTCCCTCAAAACAAATGTTTAATATATACAGATTTATTTTACTATCCACTTAGACTGCTGACTCATAAATGAAGAGTAGTGCTCTAAGAGAATGACCATCTGTTTCAGCCTTTTCTTCTCCATAACGGAATTAATGAAGTGATTTTAATAATGGAATTTTAATAGCCAAGTGATTTCAACTTCTGAAAAAAAAGAAAAAAAGCCTCGAGTCCTGAGCTATTTGAAGAAAATAAGTTAGAATTAAGTGATTTTACTTATGTTCATACTAGTGTTAGAAATAAGCATACTTCAGCCAAGGTACAATTAGCAAGATAGCACAATAAGTAAATGATGAACGGGAACATTGCGACAACCACACTTCAAAATAGGTCTAACCTTGCAGATAAATTCTGTGCAGAAACATTATGAGGACATGTGGCACAATTCAGGAATACTCTTTGTAACATAGCTGATGATGTTCTTTAAAGAGACATAGATGTTTCTGCTTAAAAAATATTTGTAACACTTTTCAGCTACTTAACATAGACTGCTGTTGTGGGGAGCGACTGCAGGAGCTGGGGTTGCTCAACCTGGAGAAGAGGAGGCTCAGAGGTGACTTCATTGTTANCAGGAGTCCGATATAGATATTTAGATTTAAATGTTGAAATGGAAAGTTAGATATTGAGAGTCAGAGGTGAGGATCCTCAGTCTCCTTTATAAACATAGACCTCTAAAACATACATTTTGAAGAAATTCATTAGCTCAGAAAATTTTCATTTTTTTTGTTTTAAAAGCTTTGTATCCTACAGACTGCCTCATCAGAAACAATATTGCTGTGTTGTGTCTTGCAAGCCTTGTAATGTGTGCAAGGGCACATAAATATTTGAAACAAGATTTTTTTAAAGCTAGTCCCACTCAAAATCAATATAAAAATCAAGGACACCCTAAGAAAGACTTTCAACGTCATAACATGTCATAATATAACATTGTGGGCAGCTCAGTCCCACCCAGACACTTGCTCATTCCCCTCAGTGGTATAGGAGAGAATCAGGAAGGTGAAAGTGAGAAAACTCATGGATTAAGACAAAGACAGTTTAATAGCTAAAGCAAGACGCCCGCACACAAGTAAAGCAAAACAAGGAATTAATTCCATGCTTCCCGTGAGCAGACAGGTGTTCAGCTGTCTCCAGGAGAGAAGGGCCCAATGACCCACAGTGGTTACTTGGGAAAGTAAATACTATCACTCTCAAAGTACCCCCTTTCCTCCTGCTTTCTCCAAAGTATATTGCTGGTTACGACATCACATGGTATGGGCTATCCATTTATGTCATTTGGGGTCTACTAACATGACTTTGCTCTCTCTCAGCTCTTTGTGTACCCCCATCCCACTCAATTGTGTGGTGAGGTGAGACACAGAAAAGGCCTTGTCTCAGTGCAAGTACTACTCCTCAGCAGTAATGAAAAAATACCTATGCTATCAACAGTGTTTTGCTCACAAATCCAAAATACATCACATACTAAGCTGTTGTGCAGCAGATTTACTCCACTCCTGCCACATCCTGTACAGAATGACATCCAAACAGAAAAATGGAGAATAATTGAAACAGATTATGCACTATTCCTTCAAGCATGTATGTTAGAAACATTATGGACTAATACTTTGTGGGTGTAACAGGTATGGATGAAAAATATAATTATAACAGATATCTAGGTTATTAAAAATAAACCCCATAATTAATAAATAAGGAGTAATTAAAGTCAAATTATTTCATATTAATTATAAGGAGTTTAAGTCTGATTAAACTTTTCTTAATTTTCTTTGATCAGAAGGAGAGGAAAGTTCTGTTACACATTCAAAAAAATGCATTTTTCTAAGAAATGAAGGCTTGAACTCAATACTGAAATCTCCTTGAGTATAAATGACAAATTGAGTTAAAACTAATTATGAAAGTGCCTTTAATCCAACTCTTAGGTAGCTAAATTTTCTTTATAATCAATATTTTATAAAGGAATGTTCCAGACTGCTAAATTTGAGGCTTCTGAGTACTAGACACATTGAGAAGAACAAATAAGGTGATGTTTGATTTGTCACGCATGAACATGAATTTATGCAGATCAAAGTTCTTTGAACTCCATGGAGTTGACTGAGAGATGATTTGCCAAATGGACAGGTGAAAAGAAGGTAATTCATCTCTTTGGTAGATAGCAGAGCAGTAAAGAAGATGGTGGAGAGGCTTGCCAACAGCAGCACTTAACATCTAAAATGGAAAGGTCTGTGAACACCTCACCGTATTTCAGACTGTGGCTCAGGACTAGTACTGCTGGTGGTGGTGATGGAGTGGATATCTCCAGGGGTTGGAGACCCATGCCTTGGGACTCACAGAAAAGCAAGAAAAGTGAGCAGGGTTGGTGGCCATCCAGCTGAGTGGTGCTGGCAAGGACAGTACTATTGTACTCTTTAGGTGCCCAGCAAGGTGGTGACAAAACAATTGCTTCTGAACCACTGAGGTGACTTACTGAGACCAACATACTCATTGCTGTGTGTGCTAGTAGCAGAAATCCCGACATCCTTCACACAAAAAGAAAAGTCAAATGTTTTGTTCTCCTTTCAAACTAAGAGCAAGGATGTACAGTATGTCTATGTGGATTGTGAAGGAATAACTCATGTCAAAACACAGTCTTACTATGTCTGCCCTTTTCTGTCTTTTAGAGATGATAAAATTGCAAAACTAATGAGAGGAAAAGTATAGTTATTGGATGAGTGAAAGAAGAATTACTTTGGTAATTAATCCATTGTTGCTCAGAGATTCCAGTGGCATTGCTTACAGTAACTCCTGTAGGGATACTGTATTTGATTGGTAAAACTAATAGAAATTTCATTAAGCTAACAGCTTCTAATGTTAATAATAATTCTGTTAAATCTTAATGGGTATACTTGTCCTTGCCTTACTTTTTCACTTTTAATTTATTGCAGATACACTTCACAGTCTCTTGTGTCTCAGATTAGTGTTCTGTATTGCCACAATAATGTTGTCAAGTCTTACTGTGTGATTTCAGACTGTGAAATGTCTGTCTCACACTATCCTCATGGACCTCAGTAAGAGCAGGAGTAGTCTGTATCTGTTTGAAATATATTAAATGTATTTATCTATTTAAATTATTGTTTATGAAGTCATTTATCTTAGGATGTATTTAAAGAATTTTGAAATAAGTAAAAAATAGGAGCAAAACCATGGCAGGAATGTAATAAAAATGATTTGCCAAGGTCTTCCTAATGAAAACTCTACCTTCCTCGTTCATCTTTCTCTGAGGTGAACTGCAAAAAGAGAGCTTTTATCCAAAATCCAGGTCTTTTAAAATTTTAATGATTTTCTCCACTCTGCAAAATACTGTGAGCTGCAATGCACATAGTAATATCTTACTGATTGCTATGGTAGCCTTTCATGTCTGTGGTACGTTAGGTCTAGCAATTCAGACCTTAGATGGACATTTACTGGGAGGGATTCACACAGACCAGTAGTGAAAAGGGAGAGGGAGGCAGCCCAAAGTAATAGCAACCAGCTGATGCCAATGCTCTTGTGACACCAAGAGTGCTACATCGGGTAGGGTGGAGAGGCAGAGACACATAAACAGAACATCAGACAAAAATATTCATCTTCTTTATAAGAGGTAAATTATTAGCACCAATATTATTTCTGCCACTTCTCAGGACTAAAATTATTGTTTTCCAACTAGTATGAGAGTCAACTATATTTCCTAAATAAATAATACTGGATAAGTGCAGTCATTAGTGAAAATTCAGACATCAAACAAGTGTCTCTTGAATGGATGCTTTCTAGGGTGAACTGGCAAGGAAAGGGAATTTTTGTTCAGATAATATTTTGAATTTTAAAACTGCCAGAATGTGGGGAAAAGAGATCAGTCTCCAGTGAGCCCTGCTTGACACCAGTGTAAGTGTGTAAGAGTCAGGTAATGGCTTCCCTAGATGTGTACTGCTTGCTGTCTCACTCCACACGCACATATCCAAGTATCTGACACAGTAAAGCCTGGATTGAATAGTTTGCTGCGAGGTGTTCAGAAACCCTAGTGAGTAGACAGATGATATCCACATTACTGAAAGACAACATCAGATATTTTTAGGGTTGGTTCACCAAAGAAACTTAAATGTCAGGGTGTTCCTTCATTCTCTGATGTGATTTCCCAGCTTAAGAGAAATCACTATTTTCAGGGAAGGCTGAACTGCCACAGGAGCACTTTATCTAATCTCCAGTAAGGAATCTGGTTGAATATTTTTACAAACACTACTCTTCTTTTCCCAAAAAGTTATTGTATATATATATATATTTAATTTACATATCATGAATTTTTCCTTAATATCACCGGGTCAGTTGCATTATCTCTTAACCTACTTTGCTGGGTAAAGATGAAATAACCTGGGGCAATTACTTGCTCTCTGAAGAGGTGTTAGTGAAGCACTTTTGTACATAATTTCTTTCCCTTTGAAAACAAAATTTTCTCGTTTTTGATGGGTAGCTGTATGAGAAAGTCATATGTTAAGTGTGAGGAGCATTTGGGAAGATTGATACAGTGACATTTTCTTCACAACATAGACTTGTTAATGCTAAGGGTATCATCCTCCTTCTTAGGTGGACTCATTTAGATTCTCGTTGGAGATGCTGCAGTGATTCAGCACTACACAGATTTTATTAAAATTTTTGAGCAAAAAGGTATTCTGTGTTATTGAATTATGATAGGTTTAAAATAATAAGAATAGGTTTGAAAAAATAAATTGTCATTGCATTAGAATGTTTCTTTGAACTATTTTGCTGCAGATTAGATTTCACAGGCATATATGGCATTTCTATCTGCTTGCTTTGTGTTAGATTTGGCAAGAACTACTGCTCTGAAAAAAATTCTCCAGGCAAAATTGTGATTAAAAAATATAAAAGATCCACATCTGAGGATGACAATAGGACTGCCAATGAGAGCTGTAGTGGCTCAGTGGAGCCATCCTGTGTAAGTATATTTAAATTATACATATATGACTATAAATATTTTTTTTCTCAAATTTTTGTTCAAAATAAACCTAACAAAAGAATGACAAGTATGTTTTTAATATGTATATCTCTGCAAATAAATGTAGATGGAAAGTCAAAACAAATTCCTAGATTCATATAACAATTCCACCAAATTACATTATTTTTGTACAAGAAAGCTTTTAAATTGAGCACTCAGAGAAAGTTATGGTCCTGTGTGAAGTTTAGAGACAGGAGGCAGATCTAGTATAGAAAGAGGGACTGTGGAGAACCACTATTCTGACTGCAAGAAACTTAACACCTTTTAGCAGGCCACCTTCCTTCCACTTGCAGGGAGACCATTCAAATCCTTTTGGGAATTTTCAGTTAAAATAAGGAAGATATTATGTAAACATTAAAACATTAATTAATAACTACTTTTCCAAATACAAGAAAACTAATTTTCCCAGTGTTTCACACTGCTATTCGCCAAGAATTTTCATTAGAAAGAAATGTAAACAAACAGTGAATATTTCACTTAGTTGAAAAATACACATTCTAGAAAGCTAAGAGATTGGAAAGGGCACATTTCTATTTAATTAGTTCTGATTGTTTACTTTTGAATTCTGTACCTGACATTTTATGGAACATCAACTGTGTTGAGTTGAATCAAGAATAAAAAGATTTATTTTTTCAGTTGGATTTTATTTGATTTTAATCCCATTGAATGAACTAGATACCAGTTGCATGTAAAATTCCCAGAAAAACAAAATACTGTCCCAAGTACTTAATAAGAACTTGCTGAGACATTTGCATTTTGTACAGTGTTGAATCTTTGCTACGAAAAACATCAGTATTTTCTCTTTGCCTTGGTTTCTGGTTATCACTGTTCCTTCTCATTCACAGGTTCACAGGTTATTCCGCATTGGAAGGGACCCACAAGGATCATCTAGTTCAACTCCCAAGCGCACCCACTCAGGCATCGAACCCACAATCCCGGAGCCATGGGTTCCATCCATCTGAGCCTCCCATCACCTAGACCATGTCACAGAGTTCCTCATCCAGTCTTTTCTTAAACACCTCCAGGGATGGTGACTCTACCACCTCCCTGGGCAGACCATTCTACTGAGAGATCACTCTCTCTGTGAAAAACCTCTTCCTAACATCTAGCCTAAATCTCCCCTGGTGTAGCTTGAGGCCATGTCTGCTTCAATATTGTGTTGCTTCAATACTGTGTTGAAATTCCTGAAAAGATGAATTCCCAGCCTAGTGGTTAATATTCTGTGTTGCATGAATAATATTTATTTGTAAACAAAGTTAATTACATTCACAATATCTCTAGTTCTCCTACATCTAGTTCTCTACTGGAAATACGATTGCAAGAACATAATATGTAATCTCATATATTTCTAACTGATAATGACAGTATATGAACAAAAAGACAGTGTTACAGATAAAATAAACCAGTTTGAAGATAGTAATTAATTCAATCTGAAAAAATAATTAATCTGATTTACCCTGATTCGAGCCCTCAGGATATGATTGATGTGGTCATACCATGACAATGTGACAGTCAAACCGCTGCCACCAAACTGTTAGTCTTGTAGCTGAAATGGCCAGGAGTTTTAAGCCTTCTGAGGCCAAAATGGGCAAGAACACCTTGCAAACATCATTCTGGAAAACACATCAGTCATAAAATGCAAAACTGGGATTTGTGTTGCATTTCATCAGAACACATCCTGCTATCTACCTTGTCAACCTAAAAAATTTGAACTGGGGTATCCTGGCAGAGAAATGATGAAGATCTGCTTGAGAAAATAACTGTTTTTACAAATTATGCATACAGTAAAGTTATGAATTTTAGGTATCAAGAATCCTTTTTAAGGTTTTATAAAGAGATGGAAGCTAACATAGACTGAATAGCTTATGCTGTGAGCCTAAAATACACGCATAACATAAAAATTCTTGTAAAACTTGGTGTTCACAATTTTTAACTAGGTGCCAGTTTTCTCACTGCTTAAATCCCTTAATACTTGGACTTCGGGATTTTACTTTTAGTATTCAGTGAATACCTTCAATTCATACTAGTCTGTCACTTAGGGTCTTTCAGAGATTTCTTTTGTCACTTTAAGAGTCAATTTTTATCAGCACTGATTCAAACAAATTAATCTGACAACAGATGAAAACTATGGGTAAGAAAACTTACTGAAACAGTCAATCATTTCTGTCTGTAAGCCTCTTCAACAGACTGCTTCAGTACAGCTTGGCTGCTCTACTTTCGCTCCATGCCAAACTGGTATTTCAGGCTTGTTGCATATTTAGTGGGCCTATTTACTTACAATGTACAGTATTCATCAACAATTTATTTCAGATCATCCAGGGTCAGTCCAGATCCCTGTGGTTTGTCTTTGTATTGCTATTACATTCAGGCTAGCAATACAGACTGCCATTTATTTTGCCATCAACTGAGGGTAGCTATTAATGATACCCGGAAAGACCAGGTATCATTACTTTGGATTATACTAATATGTGTGTACAAAGTGATTAGAGCATCCAGCCAGTTATACTGGAGAAACCTGAAAAGGAAAACTGTACATATAGACATCAGATGTTGGCATTTATATTTCCCAGTGAAAGAATGATTATTTTTCCACTACCTCAATTTTGGTCAATAAGATTGATACAAAACTTAACAGCTGCATTTGGATTTTTACAGGTCATTAGAAATGACTTGTGATTAACTGACTTTAACTAATGAATAGGCAGAAAAATGGATACTGGCACCAGTTTTCTGTTGTTAAAAAGGTTGCCCAATCTCAATATTTTGATAGATAAACTAACAGATTTTAACGGAGATATTGTATTAGAGTCAATATGTTAGGTAGCTACCTGCTTTCTGACATTCCCAAAGTCTAAATTTTCAGCTTCTTTTAATTCTTTAACAATATTATTTCAAACCACTTGTGATGACAAATGCCCAGTAGACCTATCAAATATCATATGTGAGGTGATTTTCATAGCAGCCTTGCAAATAAGAATCTCCCATAAATGTAATCAGAGATGCTTATTAAGAAAGCAAAGTAATCTAGTTTCAAGCTTAGAATATTGTCAACTTATTGCTCAGAAAATATTGTGTTCAACTTGGAATGCCAGCTGAAAGCCAAACATAGTTTCTGTAAGTTTTATTAAGGTGAAGGATGTTTATGTTAAAATGCTAGGCTGCAAAACCTACTGTGTCAATGGAAAATTCACTCTGAAGCAATGTATTCATACTATTGTGCTTCCTTTCTGAGCAGGAAGTGTCCCTCAGCCAGAATTGTGAGATCCCCTCAAACCTGCTAAGGTATCAGAGCTGATAAGATCACTACTCATGACAGATTGACTTTTATGAGTTTTCTACTATATTCTCCTGTTCAATGGGTAGTTGGTCTTTCCCAAGGACTCAAGAAAGGTTCTACTCAAAAATAAGGGGCTGGGGTTGCACAGCATCCAGAGAAGACTTTTTCTTTGGTCAGCTACAGTGAGTGCCTTTGCCTCTGTCTTCATGCCTCAGTCAGCAACACACCTTGAGGCAAAGATGGAATATTTTGTGTGGATTTAGGCCAGATGTTTTGTCTTTGACTAAGTTCCCACATTACAGATGTTTGCTGAGGAAATAAACCACTTTACTGAGACATGTGCTATTCTTTTTGTCTGTCTCTATTAGTCACTTGATTCAGCACACCATGCAAGTCTAGAAGACCCAAGGAAGTGACTCAAAATCCCAAGGAAGAAGTAATCCCAATGGTATAGCCCCTCAAGGGAGTGGAAAGCTCTATTTGTATGAATGACAGCTCCTCAGTTTCCATGGGTGGATGGCACAGTTCAGTCCTGCCCATCCTGACTATTCATTATTAACACTGCTGACTTGATGGGCACATTGGGAGCAACAGCAGTTTGTGGTACTGTGTTGTACACACCTCTGCTTAAGGAAGATCTTAGATACACTGGAGGTATTTTCCTTGTGCTCTCAGCATGGGGAATGTCTGCATGTGAAAATCAACCTAGTGAAGCAAAAAGCAATGTGTAGTGGAGGAGAAATTGTGTTATCAGTGGTGACATATACTATTTATAAATTCCCTGCTAGAAATACACGTTCCAGGGACAGAGATCACAGAATCACAGAATGGGTAAGAGCATGATGCTTATAGCGCCAAGGTCATGGGTTCGATCCCTGTATGGGCATTCACAGAATCATAGAATCACAGAATATTATGAGTTGGAAGGGACCCACAAGGATCATCTAGTCCAACTCACCACCTAACACCCGTGTAGAGACTGAAAGCCCATCCCAGAGGGGTAGCACAACCTAGTTCCCTCACAGTCTAGCAGGCCACTCCGAGCCGGAAGAGACCCAGGACCATCCAGCCC
>WEKX01023648.1:19040-54832 GCA_013390025.1 Pitta sordida
GATGTGCTCTCGGTCTCTTTACGGGTGTTAGATGGTGAGTTGGACTAGATGATCCTTGTGGGTCCCTTCCAACTCATAATATTCTGTGATTCTGTGTGATTCTGTGATTAATCTTCTATGTTGGCTACCCCAGTGTTTTGACAATACGTTATATTAGCAGGACTACCCTATTGCATCCTTAGCTGTCAGAAACCAGAACTTCACCTACCTTCTGTACATCTCTCTGAAGGCTGATATATTCCTCAAGGGCAATTTGTCTGAACAGCAATTTCACTGAGATAAGAAGGTATTTGGGGAGCAAGAAAATAAATACAGTAAATCTAAGAATATTTTTTTTAATATGCCTCCATTTATCTTTTCTGCAAATGAAATGAGACAGGCAGATCTGAATAATGTTACAGAAAGAGAACACTAATACATGTTTTCCCCAGAGCACCCTGTGGCTCTGATCCTAGAATCACATTTCTAAACTACACATTGTACTCAAATATAAACAGGAATAAACAAGAACTACCTCTGCCCCTCTTTTCATCTCCCGCTTGATTTTCCATATTTTGAAACACTAGGGCATCTAATGCTTTTTGTTCAGTCATGCTCTCTTCATCTGTGCTGTGATATGTGAACAGACACATGAGCATGCACACATCATGCTCACAAACAGAGCTTTGAATTAGGGTTTATTTTGCAAGTCTATTTATTAGAAATCACTAGGAATTTTAATATCTTTTGATGGTTTATCCAATCACTTAATAAGCCCAAAGAGCTTATATTTTTCAGAGCATCGTTGTATAAGATTTGATAAGACATGCTTGTTATACATGGATAAAGAATTTTTCTTCCACTGGGCAGAATGTTTGAAGAGCTGCTTCTCACGGATTTGCTGTTTTCTTAGATGCAGTTTCACTGCCAAGCCTGTCCTGTCTGGCACATCTGCGTAGAGGTGTTATCATGGGTAGAGATGAAAATGTTTCAACAAAGTAATTGAAGAATAACATGAGTAGCTGCCGGGCTCTTGTTTATAATATTTTGGCCATACCTTGTCTTTCTGCTTTTTAATTATTTCAAGAGCACCTTTAACATATGTTGATACAGAGAGATGTACTCTTCTCAAAGCGTGGAATTACAGGCTGCAGTTTTATAGCTCACGGCAAGTAACCTAGAGGATTTATTAATACTTGATGAATCCTTCTCAATGTCTCAGCAGTGAAGAGAAGACAAACAATCTGCTGAATGATTGATGCTGTGCCTGCCAAGGAGGAGCTTTAAAGCATGATTGTCTCTTATAAAATCTGTAAAAAAAATCCAGTCTTATACAGTGTGATCCTGCAGTAGCAATAGCTTGGGCTGAGTGGAGATGCAATCTCTGCCCTATTGCATAATGGAAAGTGCATTAACAAGTGGTTTGAGTCCTGTAGCAAAGCTGAAAGCTTTTCTTCTCTGCCTCCTCCCTACCCACAATGCTCCCTAGATCTCCATGGAACACTGCTCTTTGGCAATGTGTGTTTGCACACCTGTGCCAGGCTGCACATGAACACTTACATTATCACCACTCTTAAGTATTGTTTGCTCTCCGAACCTTGTAATTGCAGAGTCTGATAATCCTGTATTTCATGGTTTTTGTCTTCCAAATCATCAGCTCTATGTTTTTTGCAGACGTTTTTCTTTTTTTTCTGTTTATACATGCTCCCCTCAGATGCCCTGACATAGATGTCACTTTGTCAGATAAGACATATTGTTAGACTTACTGAATATTCTCCTTTGCCTGACCCCTAGAAATCAGGTTGGAGAGATCCTTACCTAAGCATGATGCCATACGGGCAGATAATCATGCACCTTTCCTGCAATTTGGTTGTTCATAGGAAATTGCTGTGTTTCACAGTTTTTAACAAGAGTAGGGACATCAAATGGGTTAGGTAAACACACATTTTCTTCCAAATGAATTTTTCAGTCACATGGACATCACACAGAGTCCCTCATATCAAATAGAGTCCCTAAACTGTACTAGAGCTGTTCTAAATACAGAACCCAAAATGCAATTCTTCTTTGTAACCTGTGTGCCAAGTCTACCTCAAAAGGGATGCTGGTAATATATATTTAAAAGGTATGACCTTTTAACTGCCACAGGAATATTCAACTTCCAATAGTAACAATTTCAATAAAATACAATTTAATTTCAATTAATACATATGGGTCCATAAATTTCCCATTTTCTTATTTCATTTTGGTTTTGCAATTGCAACACACTGAAGCCAGAGGAAAAAAAATCCACTCCAGGGCATAATGAATTATTGATTAAGGCAGCCAGATCTGTATGAATCCATATAGGAAGCCAAAAGTAAATCAGTAAATGAAAGGGTTTTAGAAATATACTTAGAAAAGGGAATTTTGGCAAATAGTGAAATGAATACTGGACAGAAAAATGTCTAACAGTCTGAATCACAATCTCTAACTGCCCGGTCAGTCCATAGTCTAAACAAATTGCAATTTAGAGTGAATTATGTGGAAAAGGAAGAAAACATCTTGTAGAAGAGCTAACACTGAAAATGTGACAGCATTCCAATTCTGATCATGTGAAAACATTTGTTATACAGATCAGACAAAGGATTTGTGAAGAATAGAAAGGCTGAAATGCTGCTCTTCAATAATAGCATAAAAAGAATGTCCACTGAAATCAATGATTGTACATGGATAATTCAAACCAGAAAAATGACAGGTTCTCTTTTAAGAGATCTGAAAAGCACGTTGGGATAAAGGGAATTTTTTTTTTTTTGCGTGCACTGTACTGACCTGTATACTGTAGTGAGTGGACCAAATTCACAGAAATACAGAATCACAGAATAGTTACAGTTGAAAAGGACTTCTGGAGATGATCTGATCCAACTGCATTGCCCAGGCAGGGCCACCTAGAGCAGCTGACACAGGAACTCATCCAGTTGGCTTCTGAATGTCTCCACAGAGGGTGACACCATGACCTCCCTTGTCAGCCTGTTCCAGTGCTTGCCACCCTCAAAGTAAAGTTCTTCCTCATGTTAAGGTGGAAGTTCTTGTGTTTTAGTTTAGGGCCATTACTCCTTGTCCTGCTGCTGGGCATCACTGAAAAAGAGCCTGGCAAGATCCTCTTGATATCTGTCTTTGAGATATGTATTTATATGCATTGATGACATCACCTCTCAGTCTTCTCTGCCATGGACTAAACAGGTTCAGATCTTGCAGTCTCTCCTTATGAGAGACATACTCCATTCCCTTAATCATCCTTGTGTCCCTGTGCTGGGCCCTCTCTAGTAGTGCTTTATCTTTTTTGTACTGAGGAGCCCTGAACTGGAAGCAATACTCCACTGTGGACTTAAGTAAAATGTGGTCTTATTTAAGTACATGAGTAAGGCCACATGTGGTCTTACTAAGGCAGGGTAAATGGGAAGGATCACCTCCTTCAGCCTGCTGGACACACTCTTCCCAATGCACCCCAAGGATTCTGTCAAATACCATTATAGCATTATGTGTGTTCTGGAACTCAACACTCTTTTAGTTCTTGGATTTGTATGTAAATTAGAAGGATATGTGTTTCTTCTGACTTCACATGAAAATTCTTCAGTGAGATATGAAATCAATTTAATTTATTTCACCTTTTGAAAACTACAAGATATATAGGAGACCAACAACGGACATTTTAATCATGGGGGAATTGGATGACAAGTAATCAAAATAAGATGAAGTGAAGCCCCAAACAAAAGAGAATCACTTTGAAATGTTATTCTGAAAGAAAATGACTGGAAGATTTTTGGGACAGAATATTGTATTTTCAATCCTGGAAGAAAATTCTCTTATTTTAGGAGACTTTGGACCTGAATCTTAGTCAAAAATGTAGACATCTTTTGTCCTCAGAACTAGTGGTCCAAAAACTTAGCTCTTCACACTCTTACATGTCCTCCTGTGAGGCTTTATTGTTAGATCAAATCAACTTCTACTTAATATCACAAAATTAACATGACCTTTCCTCTTTATTCTGCTCAAAGTTTCTTTTGTTTGGAAATGGGAAACCAGCTTACGCATAGAGTTTGTAAGTTTTATTTTCTAAGCTTTAATTAAATTATTATAAAAAATACAATAGAGATAAAATTTACTATGCATAGATGAGAATAAAACAGCTGTCCGTACAGGTCATGAAGCAATTAATAAAAGCAAAACAACAACTAAATATTCCTCTGTTTGGGAATGAAGTGAATTTTGTTTAGCACAGATGACCAATAAGCAAAATGAAATTAAATCAGGTAAAGGCATTCTTATCACCAAGAATTTGTGCAATTATGGCAATAAGCAAAAAAATTTCTAAACAGTAACTTAAAACAGGCTTCTGCCTTTCACCTTTATAGATTATGTGAAAATGATAGTGCAGAGTAGTAAATTCAATATTAATGATGACGGATAAGATACCATGCATGTAGAGAATAATAGTATAAATTGTCTCAAGCAAAATAAATTCTCAGAATGAAATCAATAAAAGGCAAGAAGATATTAGGATAAACTGGTAAAATTAAGGGAGATAAATCCATTCAACACAAATATGAGGAATAACATAAAGAATAGCTCTTTTAATCTGTGTTATGGACAGTCAGATAACTGAAACAATCCTGTTATTTTTGAGAGTTTCTAGAATAAGCTCTCTGAAATCCTTTGCCATTGAAATAGTGCTAATTAGTAGGTATTCTAAATTTGAATAGAATTTTACATTTTCCTCCAGCATGTCCTCTCGTTCTGGCGCTGGCAGGCCCTTCCCCTAGCAGTTCAACATTCAACCCCAGTTTGGTATCATGTGCAAACTTGCTAATGGTGGACACAATTCCCTCATCCATATCACCAAGGACTTGGGGGTGCCCCGCTGGAGGTAACACCAACGTGGGGCTCTTCCAGCTCCAGGGCAGCCTGAGAGCTGTGGGTGTTCTCTCTGCATCCCACAGAAGACTTTCAGGAGGGAGGTGAGGAGAAATCTAGTCCAGCAAGCTTTGGTATCCCAGGGTCTTTTTTTTCCATTCCTCGCTTCATAATGCTTAGGGGCAGTTCATTTCTCTAAGACTACAAAGTAACGGTGACAGAGTGAAGACATAAGAAGCAGAGGGATTCACATAAAAAAAAAAAAAAAGTGTAGGGAAATCATAGGGAAAGTCACCAATCTCACAGGCATTCTTCTACCTCATGTTGTTCAGCTGGTAAATCATGGCACTCTTCTGCAGGGAGAGCTACTAGTTTTATTGATGAGGTAATTCTTGAAACTTGTGGAGCTTTTCAATAAAAAGTCTTCATGCTGTCTAGTAGGGATAGATTTTTTGGATGTTATGTTTTTCACTCTCCATTTCCACTTTGCATTTTGGGATGTACCAATCAGTGCTATGTTTTGCTAGCTAAGTGTTTTTGTGGTACTAGACATAAACTATGACAGCTTTAATCAATCATCTGCATAGCATATGTGTTTGGATTTCCCAGGAAGCTGGATCTTGGGAATGCACAGAGCATGCAAACATCAGAAGCACCCTAATTTTTTCAGATCAAGGCAGAAGTTGCTACTTGCCCCTGCCTAGTCAGACTTGACTAATTAGATCAAAAAAGCAGGATATTATAGAATTTTATTGACAGTTACCTTCTACATGGTACTGTGGGCAAACTACTGGCAAACTCTGCTTGCCAGAAGCAACCTCTCTGCCCAGCAAGTGCACAGCCATGATATGGGTCTGGTGGACAAAAACCAGCTTTTCTGGTGGTTTTCTTCCAGATACCATCTTTAATGTTCATGTGCAGAATCAGGTTGCCCACATAAGGAACCATCAGTAAAACCAGAGCTGTGCTTTCAATTTGCTCTGTCTTTTCTTAACAAGCTGTTTCTTCAGTTCCAAGTCAACCAGCCTTGGAACACTTTAACTCAGATTTTCCTTATACTAGACGGCCACAATTGCCTTTGGAGCTCTGCTTGTCTGTAGATCAGCTCAGGTTACCTCATAGCAGGTTCACGGGGAACAATACACAGTTTAAATTTACTAACACACTTTTTTAAAGACACCATTTATACCATAAATGTTCTCTGTCCTTATGAGCAAACTGTATACCTGAAGTTATTATATTCCTAGAATTCGAAAGTGTAGGTCTCTCTTCTGATATAAATGGAAAAACTCCCTGACAAGTTTTCCAACCACCATTGCCTACAGTTGCAGAAATGCCTCTCATTCAGCTGAAGCTAAAGCTGAAGCTAATTGCAGCCAGTTAGACAGGCAAAAAGAAGGTGATGATTTCCCCTTGTCAAGAATTTTTGAACCACAAATATGGGCAGAATTAGCAGTTTCTAACTTATGATACCGCATTTCCCAGAAAAATTTTAAAAAAAATTAGAACTTAGGCTGATGCTCAGATTTTTTATATTGTTGTTTGTCTCTGTGCCCAGTGCCTTGAGTGCTCTGCACTGTCACTTTCCTCTTTTTTATTGACCCTTGATTCCTCCCATTCCAGTCTTGGGTCTGTCACTGGCAATTATCCATTGTATATGCACTGACATAAATACAAGCAAAGGACACCTGATCTGTCATTGCGCTTGTTGATGAAATGTTGTGGTGTTGTACATATCACAAAAATGCCACATAAAGCCCAGAGTGCTTGTTCTGTGCTAGGGATGTTAGCAAGCTGAATGTGAATGAAAGAAGAAGAAAATACATTTTAAAAAGGCGCAGTTAATTATTCAAGAATTTTCTTTTTTTTTTTTTCCTTTTTTAATGACAAAAGCTATTGTAAAACTATAACCCCATGCAGAACAATAGGCTGGGGTTGAAGTGGCTGCAGGATGATCAGGTGGAAAGGGACCTGGGAGTGCTAGTTGATAGAAAACTTAACATGAGGCAGCAGTGTGCCCAGGTGGCCAGAAAAGCCAATGGTATCCTGGCTTGCATCAGGAATAGTGTTGTCAGTAGGACTAGGNTTTTTAAGCAATCACAGTAAACACACTTTCTGTTACTAAATTCAGATATGCTCTTCAGAAGTTTTGAAAGTACTTATCCAGATAATATATAGGAACCATAACATATATCTTCTCTGATCCAGTACATCTAAGGAATATATAAAACAAATTCAGAACAAACCAGACAAGCACTATAAATTGAATAATTAATATTTCTGAAGACATAGGTATATTTTTGTGTTTATTCTACAAAAGAAGTTAATTTTTTTTTATCTGTAAATCCATTAATCATATATTAGGTTTTATTTATAATTACAACCTCCAAACACCAAGTGAAACACACCTATATATTCATACTACTGTGCTTTGATCTGTGTTTAAGTTCTCAAATATTTCTCATGTTTCTTCCTTTTTGCTGATAGCATCATGGAATGTGTTATTGATTGTGGCTTGCCATCATTTTCATAAAAGCATTATACTATTCATGTCATAACTTATTTCTGAGGTTTTTACACATCATACCATGGATTAGAAAGGTCTTTAATCTGAGTAGCAAGAACACAGACAGCCATAAAAGTCTCAAAACAGCGAATCTAACTTAATTTGTTGTGACAGAAAGTGAGGATGAAGGAATTAAAACTGCAATGACTTTAATTTGAACTGTTGTAAATGTTCAGGCTAATGTGAGTTGAATTTGAAGTACATAAAATCAAATTAATTTCTTACATAGTTTTTTCTGAAAATTGTGACTTCACTCAATGTCTTTAATCATTTTGGTGAAAAGCCTGGTGTAATAACAGTCATCTAGCAGCATATTTGAAAAATCAAACCACAAGACAGATATAATTTAAGATAAATACAAAGTCTTTGTAACTGAAGTTATTGGTAAATAAATCTTGTAAGCCTGTTCAGCCACCCATGCCAGGAACACTAAATGTTTCCCTTTGGGGCTCTGTAGGATGGAGGTCTCCTGGTTAACACCACTGCATTGCACTGGTTTTAGACCAATTTCTGCACTAGTAGCAAGTATTTCACATTGCCATGTTGGGCGCCATTTGCTGCACAGGAACACTCACATGGACTCTGGCTAACGGCCGAAAACATTTATTATTGTGCATTAAGTTTTTTATGCCCCTAAAAAACCTATATATAATAAAACTATTGGTTCAGAAAAATAATGACAGCCTGACTATCCAATAATATTGCAAATTACCTCACGGGAATAATTTCTATTCATTTAGCAAACTCCAACAACTTTCAGTGAATTTCTCCCCAGCTTTGGTGTTATCTTGATACATAGCTGTCTTTTCACTGGCCTAATTCTGCAATTCCCAGAGCTTTTCTTCTAATGCAAGAACATCTAGCCCATACCAACAATTTGTAACTTGCAGAAGACTGTCCTGTGTTTCTGCCTTCTTTTAGACTTCCCTGGATTTCCTGCTTATTAAAGCAATAATATCTCTATAATTGGTTAATGACAGGTTATTGATTGACTCCACAATCTGCCACAACAAACATGACCTCAGTTTTCTACAGAGTTTGTCCGTGAAATAATTTCAAATTAAATCTTGGATGGCTTTATTGTTAAGTATGGATTGTTTAAATCATCTTCATATGTGATGCAGTGTGACACAATGAGCACCAGAAACAAGGAAAACTGTCTTTCTCATAAGTAAAAACTTTATAGCTCACTTCTGCATTCTACTACTCAGGGTGTGTTTAAGGAAGTCATCAAGTCATGCAGGAGAAAAACTAGAGAGGCAAAGGCCCAGATGGAAATCAATCTAGCCGTTCTGTTAAGGACAATAAGAAATGTTTCTATAAGTACATCAACAGTAAAAAGAAGGGCTGCAACAATCTTCAGTCCTTATTGGATGCAGAGGGAAATATAGTAACTAAAGATGAGGAAAAGGCCGAAATACTTAATACCTTCCTTGCCTGTTTTTAACAGTAAGAGGGATTGCCCACAGGACAACCGGGCTAGTGGGCTGACGGAAGGAGTCGGGGTGCAATATAACGCCCTTGTAATCCAGGAGGAGGTAGTCAGAGACTTGCTGAGTGACTCGGATCCTCATAAGTCCATCGGACCAGACAGGATCCATCCAAGGGTGATGAAGGAACTAGCAGATGAACTTGCAAAGCCACTCTCCATAGTTTATCAACAGTCCTGGCTTACTGGTGATGTACCANTCATTTGGATGTAACAATCCCATGGTTTAGACAATGGGTTGGTGTTGGGTTACAGGTTGGACTTGATGATCTCCAAGGTCTTTTCCAACCTTGCTAATACTGTGACACTAAAATGCACTGTATGAGCTGAGAAATCCTCTGGGGTGTTTATGAATATGTGTATCATTTGCTGAAGGGGCAGAAGGAATTGGCAAGAGTGCTGCAGATGTAATCCCATTTGTTTCTGCTCAGTGGCAATTGACTGTTTTAAAGAGAGTTGACTCTTTGGTATCTGCTCATATGACTCAGGTGACTATTGGGATCTGATGACTGGTATTACGTTGATATGGTATTAACTGATTCACATGAGTGGAAAACAACAAACAAAAAGGAAGAGATGTCTTTAAATAGATGAGAGATAGTGTAGTGCAATCAAAACAAGATTATTTATTTCCAACCCATTACCTTTGCTTTCTACAACTGTGAAAGTAAAAAGACAGACTAGCTTGCAGAATATAACAAATAAACTATAGATGTATACATTGTATATAGTGGAAAAGTTTGTTACGAAATTAATAAAACAGAATAGAGAATAATAGACAGAAAATGAAGAATTCAGCTAATGAACCTGCTGAATTTTTGAATCCAGGTCTGCCACACAGGTATCTCCTTCCAGTCTAGTTATCTCAATTACTCATATGGTCAGAGACTAGTCAAAGACTATTTCTCTCTCTTGATTACAATGGGAATGTAATCTTAATTATGAAAACTCTGAATTACTCTAGATGGTAATTATTACCTTTTTACTCTTTAATAAGGTCTACAATTAATAAATAAAATCATCCTCATGGTGGCTGATAATTTGTCTATATCTTTACCTAACAGCATACAGCAGGCATATTTATAAAAAGATAATTCCTGGGTATCACAGAGTTAAGTAATACATAACATTTGGGTTCACTTTCAGTGTAATAACAATGGTCATAACAACCTTATTAGTACATACGTGGAATTAACCTCCATTCGCAAAGGTACTCTGTCATTCAGCAATAGTGAATGAAAATAAGATGGGCCCGTGTAAAACTGTAATATATAAACTGTAATATACAACAATGTCAGAATGTAATTTCCAAGCTTTCAAAGAAAAGAGAACAGCTTAAATACCGAATTCATGGCCTGCTGCTACACTCCAACTGATACACATTACTGAAATTGCTACATATTTATCTTCACTGGTCAAATGCTGTGAGAGGTCTCGATGGAAACCAGCTCATCTTCCTTGGGGACTTTCGTCTGAGGTCTCTGCCATTACAAATTGTCTAAAACTGAGACAGTGTGTCCATGTATCATCCTAGAAAAAGTCTTAGTCTATAGAGTCTCAGGGTGCAGTTCAAAGCATTGCTGATGAATAAAACAATCTCAACTCTTCTCTGAGTTTATTCCATACAGCTGCAAGGATGGAAGAGTTTACAACTATTTATATTCAGTATTTTAGATGCACCTCTGTCTCAGGCAGCAGTATTACTTTAGGAGATACCCTGTCAATTGTTCATGCTGCCATGGTAACACAGCAGTTATGAAATTAGTAAAAAGTGATCATCATCTCCCTCTTTCTAAAGTTTCCTTGGTCTTGTTCCACTTGCTCTGTGAAATGAGTGGACCATAATTTCTTCTGTAGTGGTTTGTTTTGCTGCACTTGAGTACAAAGCAGGATGTACTCAGTGGTTTCCACTGAGACCTCCTGGATAACTGTTTCATATATTCCACTACCTGAACTGCAGAAAAAATGCTGCTGAATACTTTCTTTGTTTTCCAGTTACTTGGCTAAACAGTGGTCTAGCCAAATCACTTGTCTATAGTTCTCCCTTATTTTTGTAGGAGTTTCACTGGAATAAAAGATGCACAAGAAAGCCTCTCTTCAACAGAGGTTGAAACTTGACCTCTTCCTTGTATCTATCAAAAGTGTGAGCTAATAAGAAAAGTCTGGATTCCCTTTTTAAAAAAATATTTATAGGATGATTATTAGTATATTTTAGAAAAAGTGTGTCATGAAAACTAGAACAGCTGCCCAAACTATTTTTATCTTGTTTTTATTCTGTTTACTTGTTAACAAACAATTCAATTGTATTCTCATTAAAATAATAATTTTTAGAACAAGGGTTTAAATCCCTTTTCTATTTGGTCACAGTTGCATTCTGATGTTTCCACAATACATATTGGCTCACTTTTTTCACTGCAAATACGTGGCAATTACAAAGAGAAAAAAACGTAAATTAGTGGGAGAAGTTAATCTGCATATATCATACTGGGAAGGCTAAATGTAGAAACTCAGACTCTCTTTTCCATAGTTTGCACTCACTTGATATATATACTAGTCTGAATTATTCTCAGAATAGTCCTAAGGTTTCTGTTTTTCTACTACGTTTGTTCATTCCAATAATCGTGGTTCTTCATGTCTCAGCAGAGAATGTCACAGGTTGTAGCTTTCCCCCGTAACTTAAAATAAAGTGGTATCACTTATACAGGTTCTCAGCTGGATAAGGGGAATGCACTAGGTGAACTGGCAAGGGGTTTTGGCTGAAGATGGGCTAGACTCTGAAAAATAAAATAACTATTGATATAAAAGAGAAGATAAATTATAAATTAAATATAACCTTGACTAGGAACAACATTAACTATGTTTGGGACATAATATGAGACTTAAGTAAACTTGGAAATTTCTGAGTTCTAATCAAGAAGCTGGGTCTAGAAATTAAAAACTTCAATGACAAAAAATGTAGACCTTGGTTGACTTCTCAGTTCTGTCATTTCTACAGCTAGTTGTTTAAAGTTAAAAGGGACAAAGACAACAAAACCAGGATTTAATCACATTTTACTGCCTAAACTCCAAACAACATGGAAAGCCTAGTATCCATATCTGGGTTTACTTTAATCTATGTCATCTCAGAATTCTCTTGGCAAGTAGACTTTCACTTCTGCATCCACAAAAAAATCTCTGCATTGCTTTTGTGAGCCAGTGTAGGTAAGAACACAAACCTATTATACAAAAAAGATGGGATGCAAGAGCACATATGACTCGGAGGTTAAGATGCTCACAAGGAGAGTCTCATTCTAGCTTTGTTATAACCTCTGTCTCTATTCTGTGCAGTGAACACTTAAATACAGAAAAAATGGCATAAGTAGCAGGAACTCAGGATGGTCTCTGCCTTTTTACTGCACCAACTGGAAGTCTTATATCCTAAGTTTCAGAATTTTCCCTCTTTAAATGACACTGTTAATTTTGCATTCCTTTCTGTCCAGAAGCAGAGTTTCCTCAAGAGTGATGCCAAATCTCTTTCAGCTTCTCACCAGCTTGCAAAAATTAAATAATTCAAAAATGATTGCCTACTTGCTGATAGCAACATGCATTTTAATGGTTGGATCTCTTACAAAACATTTATTTTGCTGTCTAAGTACTAAAGGTCTAGAACATGATTGCCAGATAATTACGAGACTTTAGTAATCTGAAAAACTTATATCTTGATTGGTCAGTAGGACATAACATGATGGAGAACCTCTAAGCTAATAGTTCAAGTTTCATAGCTTCACAATATCAGGTACTGCAGATTTGAAAAGGCTTGAGTGTCCTCAGTGTTTCATATTAAAGTGAGATAAAAAAATAATCACGAAATACTAAGAGTTGGAAGGGACCCACAAGGATCATCTAGTCCAACTCACTGGCTAACGCTCGTACAGACATCGAATGCACACCCCAGGGTGGTGAACATAAACCTAGTTCCCTCACAGGCTCACAGGCCACTCCGAGCCAGAGGGACCCACAGGACCATCCAGCCCAACACCCCCCAGCTAGAAGCACAGACTGGACCGAAACATTTTATGCTGGGTTACGAACTGGTTGGAAGGACGAACTCAGAGGGTGCTGATGAATGGTACAACACCCGGCTGGCAGCCAGTCACCAGTGGAGTCCCACAGGGGTCAGTGTTAGGCCCAGTACTGTTCAACATCTTTATTGATGATATGGATGAGGGAATTGAATCCATCATCAGCAAGTTTGCAGATGATACCAAGCTGGGGCCAAATATTGAACTGCCAGAGGGTAGGAGAGCCCTTCAGAGGGACCTTGACAGGCTGGAGAAATGGGCAGGCTCCAACAGTATGAGGTTTAACAAGACTAAGTGTTGGGTTCTTCACTTCGGACACAACAACCCCTTGCATCGCTATCGGCTGGGGGAGAAGTGGCTGGAGATTAGTGAAGTGGAAAGGGACTTAGGTGTAGTGATCGACAGGAAACTCAATATGAGCCAGCAGTGTGCCTAGGTGGCTAAGNCGTCCTGCTTTCCTGGACCACTCTGCCATTAAGGGCTGTTTAATGTGTGACTCATTCCCGATTATAACAACGATGTTACAGAGACTGACACTGTGAAAATGATTTGGTGCAAAAAGCAAGATTTAAAAAAAAAACATACAGAAAAAGAAAAGTAGAGAACATGATGTGGGACAAGTAGAGTAACGGGAAATGGAATACAAAATCTCATGGTTCTCTGGAAGTAATTTTGATATTCCACCATTTTTCAAGACATGGGGCCCAATGAGGAACAAGGGATGACTCTTTACCACAAAATAAACTTTATCATCTGTCAGCCTAGATACTGCTATGATGATGCACAACATAAGTGGAAGCAAACATTCTGAAATATATTTTCAAAGAAAATAAATATTAAATAGATATACTCAGAAAAGAGATTTCAGCAATAATGCTGCTATTAGAACCTTCCTGTGTTAAAATTATGTGCGGCTATAAATACTACCTTTCATGGAATTTATATTACTTTATAAGGCTTGTCGCTCTTTCTCCATAAAATCAGAAAGATGTTGGTAATTACAGATCCGCTTATAACAGCAGTGCCTCAACCCAGTCTGAAATGTTCTGCCTGTGATGCACTGAGGCCCAACAGCTTCTCAGAAAATAACTAGGAGAAAGCAGGTAGTGTCAATGAAAACCTTTGGGTTAAATCATAAAGCAAGTAAGGTGTTGAAAATTTAAAATTCTCACTCTTTCCCTGTTTCTGCCATTGACTTAGTAACTTTATTACTATTACTTTTATTATCATTACTATTGTGTATAAATTCTTCCAGCTACTTCTCTGAAATTTGTTTTGTGTATCTTCTTCATTTCAATAAACTGCGTGCGTTAGGAGTGAGTTTACTTTTTAACAAGCAAGCCACTAACTAAACTAATTTCTAATCGCTTACTTGAAAATTCATGCAATTTCCATCATTTTCTACATGACATCAAATTAAAAGCTTGAGAAATAAGATCTGTGAATGACATCTTGAAATTGATATACTTTGTATCTCCCTGGTAGTGCTCAAAGGCTTGTGCCCTGTTATTGACTGTTGTAATTTATAGAGAGCTAGATAAACTGAATGGATGGATTATGGAGATTAGATGCTTGGATAAAACTGAAGCTCTTCTTTGTTTAATGTGGTAGTCTCTTTCCTAAAGAATTATGAAAATGCCAGCACCTGTCCTTGGTGTTTGTTATTAAGCTCATCTGCATTTTTTCAATTACAAAACAACTCATCCTAGAAACCCAAGGGAACATGAATTGTTAACTGAGCTAAGACACACTTGTACTAAAATCTTATGGGAAATCACAAGATTAATATGAACTATGCAGTGAATATACTTTTGAGTTTTATACAAAAAAGGCAGACTACTACTTACATATGAATACACAATTTACTTATAATATACTCTGGTTTACTGCATTGGAATTATATATACGGCAAATACTTGTCTATGCAAAAAAAAATCAATTATTTCCAAAAATTAATAAATATTAATAGACATAATACAACTCCTCACTTTAGTATATATGGAAGGCATTGCATTTAGAATGTTAATAAAGCGGCAACATAAACACAAATATATACATTGAAGGCTTTTGACTGTGATGGTTGTTTTTAAAAATGATTAAATTACATCTATAAATTTGGAGCAAACAAGACTTTAAAACTAATAGGTTTGAGATTGTACAATGCACTGCACTGATCTACTGTTCTGTTGTGTTTCTCACCAACTTTCAATATATAAAACCACAATTCCATAAAATCATAGGAAAGCTAACCCTGACCTCAGGATTAAGTTATTTCTATCACTAAAATTTGTATCACTAAAATGCTGTTTTGTCTCGGAAAACAAGTAGAGGAGTTATCACTTATATTTCTTGAGTAATTCAGGAATTTACTAATTCTTTAGTAAAACAGGATTGGAGAAGTCTGACTATCAATGCCTGGGATGTGCATCCAAGTAAAACTTTATATTTGCAAAATTTTCAAGTTTTCTTTGTTGTGCAAAATTGAATTCCGTGGAATCAATTTTGTTTAGACAACTTTTTAATTTTTTAATTTTGATAATATTTTTAATACACTTAATGCATCAATACACTAAAATATTTAAAAGTCCAAAACATATGCACAATAATTTACAGCCTTGTATACTTCTAGGTAAAATTTTGACTACCTTTTTCAATGAACTTTTCAAGATTTTTTTGTAGTAGTACTTGTCCAATATATTGTCACAATGCATGCCTCTTTCTATGAAATTCATTGGAGCAGGACTGTGCCATGCAAGTCTCTTTGGTTTTGATTTTAACCCTTCACAATGAGACAAAATTATTTCCTTCCCATCATCAGACTTGGTCCTGATGTTTCTGAAGATATTCAACAAAGGAATACCTTGTGGATTGATCTGACAGCAGGAGGATTAACCAGTGTGTAGGTTATGTCACTCAATGTACATTTCAAGCTAAGGTAGTTAACCTGATAACTAACCAAATGAAGAAATATGTGATCAAAAAGCCCAAAATATGTCCCTTCAGCTACCCTATCAAACAGAAAGTGCATTTACATACATATGTGCACGTGTATAATGCTGAGGGTTTTTTTAGCTGGAGGAAATGGTATAACCTATATAAAGTAGTAAAACAAGAAAACTTGTGTTTTGTAAGGCATTACAACAAAATTGATACATTCAAGGTTATTCTGAGTCTCCCTATCACACTGTGTCTTGTCATGGAAAATGTTTGCTACCTGAACCACAGCTTGTGAATCCAGAAGTGACTAATTGCTTTGGGAGCAGCAAAAAATTCCACGTCAAGGAATATGAGGTATGATCACAGAATCACAGAATCACAGAATATTATGAGTTGGAAGGGACCCACAAGGATCATCTAGTCCAACTCACCACCTAACACCCGTACAGAGTCCGAGAGCACATCCCAGAGCGTAACACCACCTAGATCCCTCACAGTCTAGCAGGCCACTCCGAGCCGGAAGGGGTCCAGGGTCATCCAGCCCTACACCCCCGAGCTAGACCATGTCACTAAGCTCCTCGTCCAGTCTTCTCTTAAACACCTCCAGGGATGGCGACTCCACCACCTCCCTGGGCAGCCCATTCCAATATGCAATTACTCTCTCTGTGAAAAACCGCTTCCTAACGTTAAGATTGAACCTCCCCTGGCGTAGCTTGAGNTGATCCTTTGGTTTATGTAATATAGGAGACTTTCTACCTTTCTAGAGCACAATTATAATATCTTACATCTGTGTCAGGCAATGGAGAATCATCCATTGAAGCTGTGGGATTCCAAGTTTTAAGGCAAAGAAAAATACGAAAATGCAAATTTTCTGAGCTAATATCAGGTAATCTTCAAACATGGAACATGGAAAAAAAATCAGTGAGAATAGCTGCAACAGTTAGAGAAGGACAGATTATTGACTAAATCACATTTAAAAAGCATGTTTAAAAAAAAGGAATATTTAATATTTATTTATCTTGGTGTCTGTGGCATATTTCCTATGAGAAACTATCTTCATGTAAAGTAGACCCCTACTACTATACATTTTCGTGATATGTATTGTACTGAGCTGCTTGATATGTAAGGTTTTCCCCTAATTCAGCTCATACCCCATTCTTGTTCTTCCAACAACTATTTATTCTTCTGATTTTACAAAAAAGACTTAAGCACTATGCAAAGCAAAGATGAGAAAAATAACAAGAGACATCTCTGTTCCTGATTACTTGCTATGTTTATTATTGCAAGAAATCAAGTTTTTTATGTAATCCACAAGTGAAGAAGTGAGCAGGACCTTCTCATCTTTTTGGGTATCAGTGTTGAATGTGTCACACGCCACAACATGCTGCCTTTCCTGGTTTTGGTTTGTATGACACTTACACATTCCACTGTAAGCCCCTGCATATGCTGTATGAAACACTGCAGAATTAAAACAAAACCTCCTCATATTCTGATTATACTACATATTTCAAATATATAAATTTATAAATTATGTACAAGAGAAAACCAAGAGGAATGATAATCTCTTGTATCACATATTTCTGTGAAGTATATAAATACTAAACCCTTACTAAATAACAACTTGTCTAATTAGGAAAAAATCATTGCCACCCCTATTGTTTCAATTAAAGTAGAAGAAATATTTTTCATTTCCCTTCTGAAAACTTCTTACATTAAATAATTGGAACAGAATGCCATCTGTGTTGGTCTCCTGAGACAATCCATAGAGATTTTACCAGCATGAAATGCAATCATTCTTCAGATGGTTCTATGCCTACTGAAACCCTTTACTAGTATTTCTGAAGTGTTCCAATTAGTGTCAGAGAATTACAGAATCACAGAGTATTCCGAGTTGGAAGGGACCCACAAGGATCACCGAGTCCAACTCTTAAATGGCACCACTGCCTTCTTGGCGGGAATCAAACCCCCAGTCTCCCGCCTGAGAAGAGGGGACACTCACCACTGTACTAAAGTGGATTGTCACTTCCAGTTATTAAAATTTCTACTTTTTTCAACTTTTCAATAAGGGTTTGTTGTTTCAGTTTACTGGGTTTTTTGGTTTGGGTTTTTTTTTTTTTGTTGCCAGGCAGAGATTGGGTTGCAGAGAGTTGATTTGTTAAATGAATGGTGATGGCTATATATGAGGCTTTAAGTAAAACCTACATAACTTGTTTTATACTCTTAGCTGAGTGTCATATTTAGGTTCTTCCTCATATATTACCTCTCCTCCTTCCAGATGTAGGACTCTCCTTGCAACATAATCAGACTCCAGTGGGAGCTGGATGTTTTCCTACTCTAAATGTTGGAATAAGACACAATCCTACTGTTTGGGATTGCAACTACAGTTAACAAGGCAGGCTTCCCAAGTAGTGGCTCTTTGGCCGCCCAAAGAACAGCAGTCTACATAGTGTATTACAACATCAGAAACACGCATCCACTTGGTAGGAAGTGATATGGTACAACAGAGTTTCCTTTGACACGGTTTCCCACAATAAGCTTCAGGAGAAACTCATAGAGCATGGACTGGAGAAAAGCATTTTATGTTGGGTTAGGAACTGGTTGGATGGACGAGCTCAGAGAGTGTTGGTGAATGGTGCCACATCCAGCCGGCAGCCAGTCACTAGTGTAGTCCCACAGGGGTCAGTGTTAGGCCCGGCACTGTTCAACACTTTTATTGATTATATGGACGAGGGAATTGAGTCCATCATCAGCAAATTTGCGGACGATACCAAGCTGGGGGCAAATGTCGAGCTGCCAGAGGGAGGGAGGGCCCTTCAGAGGGACCTTGACAGACTAGAGAAATGGGAAGACTCAAACAGTATGAGGTTTAACAAGACTAAGTGCCGGGTTCTTCACTTTGGACATAACAACCCCTTGCATCACTATTGACTGGGGGAGGAGTGGCTGGANACTTAGTAGGCACAACTAATATGAGAATCACACACACAGAATCACAGAATATTATGAGTTGGAAGGGACCCACAAGGATTATCTAGTCCAACTCACCACCTAACACCCGTACAGAGACCGAGAGCACTCTCAAACACTGTGACCCATGCAGTTAGAGAATTCTTCCAAGAGCATGATTCTGTGAAGGACCATTTAGGGTCATGTGATAGTCATAAAACTCCAGAAAGGAGTGAAAAGTGGGGAAGATATCTGAGGTATAGTCAGAGACATCATTGTTGTTAGGCAGCACCAGAGCAGACCCAGGTTTTCAGAGCTGTTTAGGTCCACCACTCTCAGAGATTCTTTTTTCCTCAAAAAAAGAGAGGAAAGGGAAGTGTTTGTGCCCCCTGTCTGCCTCAGGAGACCCCCTCCCGAGAATCCCTGGCTTTCTCTTTGGCCGCACTGCTGCTTCCACATCTGTAGTAGGGCCCGGCTGCTGCAACCACACGTGCTTGCACTGCCCCACCAGCAGCACAAACCTCGGACTGCCCCTCCCCCATTCCCCATCCCAAGTGGCCAGCCCCACACCAACCCCGGCCCATGTAGTCCCGGCCCTCCAGGCCTGTCAACAAGGCGCAGCCACGGATTCAGCACCGTCCCGTCTGCTTCTGCAACCGCCACCTGGCTGATGCCACCACATGTGCTCGCCCTGCCCCTGTGACAGGGAAGGGGTGTCCCCAGGCTGGCATTCTTGGAGGCTGGGAAACCTTAACTTTGCAACACTGCGACACCCCATGCTGCTTATGGCAGGAAGGTGGGTGGAGTCAGGGCGTTGTTGTCAGAGTTTCTTTCCCTTTAACATCCACCGGTCCCGGGAGAGGCGGCGCTGCCTGTACAGTCCCAGAGGGTGGGGGAACAGAAGCCTCCTCCTGGTGCAGTGGCACCTGCCCCTCCTAGAACACAGCACTTGCTGCACCTCACTTGCCTCACTTTCATAGGGCAGTTTCCCTGGGTCACCAGGTGCGCTGGCTAGCAGTCCCCGGGCACAGAGACTGCATTGCCTTCCCCACCTGTGGCCAGGGAAACAGTAACACAGACGCACACACCTGGTGGGGGTCAGTGCCCCAATTGGGCTTAGAGTAACAAGGAATGGCATGTCTTGTGGTGGTGCTGCACTGGGTCTCAGCAGCCACCTGGGGCATACCACAATGTGACCCTTCCACTGTAGGGACTGGGCACAGAGACACACAGAACCGGATCAGGGACCAGGGCATAGTGCCGCAGGGCTCTAAATGCCACAGCGAGGTGGAGAAACCACGCGCCCTCCCCACAGGGCCAGTCCTGCCCCACAGGGAGCGCTGGCACTGCCCCCCAGTGAAGCAGAGGCATTGCGCATGTGTCGGCTGGGGAACCTCACAAATCCCCAAAATTGAATTGTGAGAAATTTTCCTCGCAAATCAGCCAGGTCATAATGGAGGGGTCACAATGCAGTGAGGATATACTGCAATTCTGCCGCCTTTGCTTATGCTGACTGTTGCTTTGCTCCACCAATTAGTCCATCCCTACAGAACCAGAGGATTCCTCAGAGAATTAGAAACCCGTGATTTCCTGATGAGTCAAGCTGACAGAATTAGGTTTCTAAAAGAGAACAAGGGGAAAGAATGTTTCCTCAGTTCTGACGTATTCCTCAGTTTGAGTGTGTCAACAGATGAAGTAGGGATTAGTGGAAAAATAACATAATCTCTTAACTTATGTAAAAAGCAGTCTTAGAGTGCTTTGAATTTTCTGATGGCTCATTAAATGTACTCAGACAAACCAAAGGATGCGTACTAGTATAAGCAAAATGCTCATCATCAGTGAGTGTTTGCCTTTGATAGATAATGCCAAGGTGAGTATACATATTTAGAAAAACATGCAGAGAAATGTTGAGAAAGAAATAAAATCTGTTATTTGCTCTTTACAATCTAGCCTGAAACTAACTGCTGATGCGTGGCAGGAGTCACTACTGTTCACTGTGTGTTTCACATCCTGCTGAGGCTGTCTACATGGCCTTTTACAGTCTGACATATGTTCCATCTATCTCCACTCTGAAGCAGCACTCATGTAGCTGTGGATGGCAAGCCACACAGAGCAGCGATCTGCTCCTGCTGCACAGCAGGGTCCATGGTGCAGGGTGACTCTTGCTGCAGTTTTGGACTAATTTGTGGCTTGCAGTCTTGATGTGCTCCTTGTCAGACTCTGTTACATCAGGGACCAGCCTCATAGCTGGACAGGCTGTTAACTTCAATCTCAGAGTATGCAGGTAAAACGCAGATAAAAATTATTACTTTGACCAGTAGCATATAGATGGTGAGGGTCCAAATACATGGGTAATATTTAGCATTAGATATTCCTAGTATGCTATGGTATTCCTCTCCCTCCTTCTTTAGCCCACGAGCGAAGGGACTGCCCTCAGTTTTGCCCACAGAACTTTTTGAGACTCCTTATGAATGCAAGCCAAGGACTGACATGGGTGAAAAATATCTGGGGAAAGGCAGTCTCTCTATATATTTCAACAGGATAATTTCCTTGATTCAATTCAGAGAGGCAAACATATTTTAAATAATTTTGTTAGTCAATAAGTCCTTATTCTCAAGCTGCAAAAGCACTAAGGTTTTATTGCTCTCAAACAAGATAGCGGCACTCTATACAAACATTGCAGGATCATCTCAATGCCACCGTTTCTTAACCAATCTCACACTGACCACTGTACAGAAACAGAATTGCCTACAGGAACACAGATGTTGAACTGATGGTATCAAGATGTTTCCTCATGGTTTGAGGTGTTCGTCTGTGCCTCAAGAGACACTATAAAGATGTGAGTCCTACCCACCTCCATAGCAGAGGATTTCATACGTGAAGCGTGCATTACAGGGTTAGAAGCCAGATGAGTTGAGGAGCCCGGTTAGCTAGACGTAAGGCATAGTTCAGTCACTGCACAAACAGTCAGATCAATTTATGTTTGTGACAGTACCAGCGAGCAGTTTTCACAATGGACATCTTCTGAAATTTAATCCCTCACAGATACTTTGATTTGGGGATCTTATATTTGCTGGCTGTCTCCCACTATTCTTAGGAACGATAGAATGGTGGTAGTATTTAGAAAGGTGGTAGTATTTAGAAAGGCGGTAGTATTTAGGAAGACTACAGGAATATCAATAAATTCTTCAAATTCATAAAGCTCACTGTAAATTCTTTTTCTCCCTCACATACACACAGCAATTGAACTCAATAAGTTCCCTAATTATTCTTTTAAATAACTGTATTTGACATTTTCCCCGAAGGCTATGTAAAAAGTGTGACTTTACAATATGAATGGTGTCATTAATAGATTAAAAAGTTCAATAATGCGTAGAGCAGGATTAATGCAATGGGTGAACTAATTTAGGCAAAATGAATGGAGTTTTGCCTTTGCTCACCCACTCTTTGTAACTTAGAATTTTTAATGGTTAGATAAGGACACAAGAAAACACAATTATTGACCCCATTCTCACTGTATGTTCTCTTTTCCCATGACATTTTCTTTTTCAGAACTCCTCTGTTTTATCCTCCTTCTTCTTATGATCTTATTCCTTCACAAAAAAAGTGAACCAAGAGCCTTTTACATGTCCTGATGGTTAGCATGCAAAAGGAATAGACCCACTCAATACTTCTCCCATGATGCCTCTGCAAACCAAGCATATGTATTCTCTGGTTGTTTATGCTTTTATCATGTGCATTTTAGAGAAATAATGAGGGGAGAGGAGGAAGGCATATTTCAAAGCGCTGCATTGAACAGCTCACTGCTACATTAACTCAAGGACTGAAGGCACAAGTATGAAGCCAATCCCTTTCTTGCAAGCAAAATTGTGTTTCTCGTGTATCAAATGTAAGTTGTGAGGACTGAAAGTTAAAATTACATTTTTCAGCCTCACATGCTGTGCAGAGAATGAAGAGGAAGCTCATTATCATCTACGATGCTAAATCCAAAAGCTGTTGTTTACTTGCAGAACTTTTGTACCGTGCCCCAGACAAAGTTTAGAGTTGACTAATGATTTAAGGGAAATCAGTCAGGACTCAAGGTTGTTGCTTGCAAGCAGAGAAAAAAGTTTATTTTTGGCCCAAGAACCAAGGAAAAAGGAACAGCAATGTCCCTACCCTGTCAGGTACCTGAATGCCCTCCCAGATTTTGCCACGTATCTTTATACCCATGCCTCATACGTACCGAAATTATGTAATGAATATGTATCCTTCACCATTGTGTCATAAATTTACACTTTGCCATTAGCCCTTCAACCAATCCACTCTGATGTTTCACAATCTTTTCCCCTTGTTTTGGCTAGCATCCTCTTTTGTTTACCATTTGGGACTGGGAGACAAGGCTTTTCACCTTTAACAATCAGTCTTAATTTTCAGGCCAATTGAATGATTTTAAAAACCTACTAATCCTTCTAAAATTCACTAAAAATTCACTGGTTTCACTAAAATCCTTAATTCTCTAAGCTTCTATCTGACTCACTAAAATCCATAATTTTCCGAATCCTCAAATCACTAATTTACTACATGACAAATTTTTTTATACTCTGTCAATTGGCCAATATCCTTATGACAACAGTTAAATATTTGCACAAACTTTGTCAACTTTATTAGTTTGTCTCCTCTAATTTTACTGAGATCCTCTGCAGAAAAGCTTCTAAACCTCAGGTTAATTTTACAAATCCAAACTCACTACACCAAATCTCCTGTATATTCCTTAGCCTACACATAATCTACACGGGACTAGTTTGCAAATTTGCCAAAGATCCAGCAGAACAGATGTCAACATTTCTGGATCTTGATAGGCCAGATAACATTTGTGAAATGAGTCAACAACTCCCAAATTTTTCTACTATGAGATTTTGTTTTTAAATTAATTTTAAATTCTACTTGTTTTTTAAGAAGCATTGCTAGATTGAAGGGGGTAAATAGGCGGATTCTGGCTTGTAGGAGCATAAAAACCGAGAGGGAAAAAAGCAGTCAGAGTATCTGGTACTGGAGCTTTAACACATGACTACATAGATGACTGTCTTCACAGAACTACAGCTGAGAAGAAACTTCATGTTAAAGAGTTACGCTGTGAGAAAATTGGGTGACATTGCGATAAAAGGAAGAGGAATACGATGTGGGAAAAACAATGTTTTGTATAGAAAGTGACAGGTTGGAATAGAACTATACTTTAAAAAGCAAAAAGGGAATCTTTGTAGAAAAATGTTGCAAAAGTTAGATTATTTTTTTTACAGAATGTTTAAAGTAAATTTTAAAAAAGTAAAACCACCCAGCAAACAGAAGTTTTCTGAGCTTTGACTAAACCTTTTTGAGACTTACCTTTTTTCATTAATAGTTTTTCACAATAGTGTGCTACATTTAATTTTAAAGTTGCTACTTATTTCCTGATTAGCAGTCCAAACAGGAGCTTTCCTTACTTGATAATTTAATTTAGAAGAAAACGTGAGCTGCTTTTGTCAGTTAGTTTTGAAAGTATTTAAGTGTTTTTTCTGTGACCTGAAAAATTATACAGCCGGGTCTCCTATACCATGGGACTGCAGTCTTATTCGTCTCCCGTGTAGCCTGCTTTACACGTTGATTGGCAGCTCATTAGTATGCAAATTTGCCTTACACCCTCACATGGCACCCTCAGTGGTCCAGCATTGTTTTGGCACTGCCTTGCTGTGTTTTGGTGTTTGTGTTGGCGCTTCCTGGTGCCTGTAGCCACCCCACGCAGGGACAAAACTCTTTACTGCTCGGCTGGGACACTGGTGCAGAGGAATCCTCTGCGCCACTCTCCCAGTGGCCCCAAGTGGCCCTGAGGGGAGCGGGGGCAGCTGGCGTGGCCCCAAGGGGATATGAGGGGAGCCGGCACAGCACCAATGGGAGGGGAGGGGGAGCTGGCGCAGCCCTGAGGGGAAAGGTGGGGGCCAAGGGGAGGGCAGGGGAGCCAATGTGACCCAGAGCAGAGCCGAGGGGAAGGGAGTGGGGCTGGCGCGGCTTGAAGCGGAGTGGCAGAGCAGGACTAGCGTGGCTCGGAGCGGAGAGGTAGAACGGGACCAGCATGGCTTGCCACCGGCAGAGCACTGCGCACATGGTTTGTGCAGCACGGTGTGGGGGTTGATTTGCATATTCACAACTGTCAAATTGAATATTCATGTGTGCCAGGTCACGCATGCGCAGTTGAGAAAAGGGGCCTCCTTCATCACTAAAAAATCATGCCGCTAAGATGTGAAGCTGCAATATGGNTAGTGGTACCTCTACACACTACCAAACTGAGGCTGTTGATGCAGCACTGCAAAAGCATAATGTACTAGCCACGATCAAAACCCTTTCTGGGATGTCTTGACGAGTTTCTTCCTGTTTGCATGTTCATTTGTGCATATTGTTACCTTGTATTCCAGTCAAAATGCATTACTTTCTGAAAGATAGGTGGAACCATATACAGAACTGGGTGGTGTTGGAGTGGTTTCAGATGAGAGTGTGTTCCTCAAAGATACTGCACTAAAATGTGCTCTTTAGGTAATAAGCTAGGTGTTTCTCTCTTTTTTTTTTTCTCAAATGTCTCTTTTTGTGTATTGCTGAAAAATATTTTTTAATATAAAATTTCTTCACAAGGAGGTCAAGTGCATCTCAGTGATCAAAAATAAAACAAAAAGTTTATAAACACATTTCAGAGATGCAGGTTCCCAAAGATCTACAATTAATCTGTGCTTACTGGGCACTCCTCAGAAAAGCAGATTTTTTAAGACAACATTGGGGCCCTGGGGGCACTATCAGGCCCTCCAAGCTACCACTGAGTGACCAGCTCCTGCTCACACCCCACGAGCCCATTCTCTCCCACTTATTCCTGACCCATAGGCCATGACCCATCTGCCGGTGCCTGGGGACAGCTTGGGTCCCCGTGCACTTCATACGACTGCTTGCCAGGAGTCCGGGCTTGCGGCATTATTTGTATCCTGACAGGTGTAGATTTAGAAGGTCACAGTTAATGTTAATTAATAATTAACACATTGATTAATGTAATAGCTGTTCCCAAATGTTTCCAGAAGAAAAATCTTCTAAGCGTAAGAAATAAGGATAATTTTCATGACTGATTCTGGAGCGTGAGCTCCTCTGCAGGTTTTGTAGTAGTTATATGTAGGTATGTGTGTGTGTTTATTTATGAACACACCTGTATATAGGTAAAGCATGAATTCTGTTATGTTTAACAGAGTCTTCAGAGAATGTCACCCCATCTTCTCAGTCAAGGCACTCATAAGCACCCTCTTTAAGCAGCGTGGTTTCATGAAATCCATACAAGCTTGTCTTCTTTCTTTCTCNGGGTCTCCTATACCATGGGACTGCAGTCTTATTCGTCTCCCGTGTAGCCTGCTTTACACGTTGATTGGCAGCTCATTAGTATGCAAATTTGCCTTACACCCTCACATGGCACCCTCAGTGGTCCAGCATTGTTTTGGCACTGCCTTGCTGTGTTTTGGTGTTTGTGTTGGCGCTTCCTGGTGCCTGTAGCCACCCCACGCAGGGACAAAACTCTTTACTGCTCGGCTGGGACACTGGTGCAGAGGAATCCTCTGCGCCACTCTCCCAGTGGCCCCAAGTGGCCCTGAGGGGAGCGGGGGCAGCTGGCGTGGCCCCAAGGGGATATGAGGGGAGCCGGCACAGCACCAATGGGAGGGGAGGGGGAGCTGGCGCAGCCCTGAGGGGAAAGGTGGGGGCCAAGGGGAGGGCAGGGGAGCCAATGTGACCCAGAGCAGAGCCGAGGGGAAGGGAGTGGGGCTGGCGCGGCTTGAAGCGGAGTGGCAGAGCAGGACTAGCGTGGCTCGGAGCGGAGAGGTAGAACGGGACCAGCATGGCTTGCCACCGGCAGAGCACTGCGCACATGGTTTGTGCAGCACGGTGTGGGGGTTGATTTGCATATTCACAACTGTCAAATTGAATATTCATGTGTGCCAGGTCACGCATGCGCAGTTGAGAAAAGGGGCCTCCTTCATCACTAAAAAATCATGCCGCTAAGATGTGAAGCTGCAATATGGGGGGCATGAAGTGGAAGAGGGCTGACTATATATGATGTTGCATTTGAGACAAATTTAAGAGATGTCACAGGTTTATCCTAGTTCTCTGCAAATTCTGTGTGAATGCCATGTAACACTATGTCCTTGTATGATAATTTTTCTTGTTCCTCCTTTTTATTTAGTCTTACAGGGTGTACAATTACCAAGCAAAATGTGCAGGCAGACTTTTTAGAAACTATAAGAATTTTTCACGTTAGATCATTACAGAATTACACAAAGATGTTCCTGGGTATTAGGAAATCATTGGGTGCATGTCAAAATTTAGTAACAAGTTATACACTCATCTGACAAGAAATAGGATACAGTTATGTCCAAATGGTCATAATGTAATACAGAGAGAGAATTTGGGGCTGGGATCTCTGTCAGGTCAAGATACCACATGGGACTGCCGACTGCTTCTCTTTGAAGCTAACAGAGCCTAGTGGTACCTCTACACACTACCAAACTGAGGCTGTTGATGCAGCTCTGCAAAAGCATAATGCACTAGCCACGATCAAAACCCTTTCTGGGATGTCTTGACGAGTTTCTTCCTGTTTGCATGTTCATTTGTGCATATTGTTACCTTGTATTCCAGTCAAAATGCATTACTTTCTGAAAGATAGGTGGAACCATGTACAGAACTGGGTGGTGTTGGAGTGGTTTCAGATGAGAGTGTGTTCCTCAAAGATATTGCACTAAAATGTGCTCTTTAGGTAATAAGCTAGGTGTTTCTCTTTTTTTTTTTTCTCAAATGTCTCTTTTTGTGTATTGCTGAAAAATATTTTTTAATATAAAATTTCTTCACAAGGAGGTCAAGTGCATCTCAGTGATCAAAAATAAAACAAAGAGTTTATAAACACATTTCAGAGATGCAGGTTCCCAAAGATCTACAATTAATCTGTGCTTACTGTGCACTCCTCAGAAAAGCAGATTATTTAAGACAACATTGGGGCCCTGGGGGCACTATCAGGCCCTCCAAGCTACCACTGAGTGACCAGCTCCTGCTCACACCCCACGAGCCCATTCTCTCCCACTTATTCCTGACCCATAGGCCATGACCCATCTGCCGGTGCCTGGGGACAGCTTGGGTCCCCGTGCACTTCATACGACTGCTTGCCAGGAGTCCGGGCTTGCGGCATTATTTGTATCCTGACAGGTGTAGATTTAGAAGGTCACAGTTAATGTTAATTAATAATTAACACATTGATTAATGTAATAGCTGTTCCCAAATGTTTCCAGAAGAAAAATCTTCTAAGCGTAAGAAATAAGGATAATTTTCATGACTGATTCTGGAGCGTGAGCTCCTCTGCAGGTTTTGTAGTAGTTATATGTAGGTATGTGTGTGTGTTTATTTATGAACACACCTGTATATAGGTAAAGCATGAATTCTGTTATGTTTAACAGAGTCTTCAGAGAATGTCACCCCATCTTCTCAGTCAAGGCACTCATAAGCACCCTCTTTAAGCAGCCTGGTTTCATGAAATCCATACAAGCTTGTCTTCTTTCTTTCTCTTTTTTTTTTTCCTTTTCCCCTAGAGACCCTTTTGCCTCTAAATCTAAGTCTGCATAAACCAAAGCGCTTCTCTTTTCTCTCCTATCCCACCTCGAAAGAGAGTTTTCCAGCTATACACAATGGTTTTGATTAAGGGTACTTTTCCAGAGGGCAAGGCAGGTTGAATACTCAGCCATGGAGAAAGTTTGTGAGGTGATCCTAGCACCTGTAACAGAACCACTGCCATTGCTGGACCTTTGCACTGAAATCCTGGTTTCAAGGTGATGGCCTGTGACTGTGACACTGTCAGATCATATCCACCTTTTATGTCACTGTTTGTTTGACAATGCTTAGTTGGACTGTAAATTATTTTAGACATAAATCAACTCTAAGTATTTCTTCAAAACTTACTACTTTAATCTATTTTTAATTCTCATTAATCATATTATTTGCAACATCATACTGCATTTCATAAAGTTCTAATAAAATTAATTCAAATACACTTTAATGAGAATTACCAACTTTACTTGCTATCTTCATTATCTTTAAAATATATTTGAATGTTTTGATTTCAAGCTATTGTTGATATTCCAGACCAAGGGGCCAGAAGATATTTCCTTACACTTTTATAACCACTATGTCTATATAATATAGGAAAGAGGCATCAGATGTTAAATAGGGAGAGTAAGTATGAAGAGCTGTAGGTAAAATCTTTCTGTGACATTTCCCTAGACAAAGAGGATAAAATTGTAATACTAGTATCAGAATTCTTCATTCTGAATTCTTCACAAAGACAGCCGAATTCCCAGGCTGATCAGTAAGCATGCTGTGCAGCATGAGATTTCTATATTATGAGATTGAAAGGCTCAGGTTAAATGCAAAGCTTGATCCTTCAAGGCAAAACTGCCTTCTTGAGAATTTCTTCAGTCCAAAGAGGAAACACTTTTTCATCATTAAGCAGAAGGGAAAGCTTCATGCCTCTCTTCTGGAATATCTGAATTCACGATCTTTTGATATATTGCAAATGTATGAACAATAATGCACAGGCAGTAAAACCCATTCTGATTGCTGCTACAGGGAAACATATGGTCCTGAACATCTCACAGACAAAATGAGAGAGAAGCAGAAAAAGCCCTTTACAGCAAAAAAAGAAAATTATGAATAAGAATCTGACACACTCTTTCCACCACACATGCAGGCTTTTAAGATGGTTGACAAAACATTGTCTGTATTTTATTTCCCCGTTTTCTTGTGTACGAATCCTGCCTTCCTCTGGGAGACAGAAAGAAAATATTGTCATAACAAGAGAGATGGGGAAGCATAGGGACTAGCAAAACAAATATGAACAATTTTAATTTATATGAAATGCAGTTCTCCATTTGAGCACTATACAGCATTTAAATGTCTTTATTGAAACCTTTCATAGTCTAACCGAAGCCTAAACACAAATTCTGATTATGTTTGCTTCAGGAAATAGGATAAACATTATGGATCAGCTGTCTCTTAACAAAAATCTTGAAGAAAGATATTTTGATAAGAAATATTACATATTTTAAAAGTTTTAGCATACATTGAAGAAATACATATGCTAAAGACAGAAGACTGAGTCTTGGAGCAGCCTAGAAAGAAAAGAAATTGTAGGTAGGAAAGCAAAAGGGAAATATTGATGTGTGAGAGCTTCAAGGGGTTACAGGCCTGAAAAATTAATATCTGGTAGCAACATCTGACTTACTGCACAGTGAAGCAAGGTGAAGACATGTATGATTTGAAAATATTCAAGTTACCTCAGGAATTAGAAAATATGAGCATATCAACAGTCTCCTACTGAAAATGTTGACTTTATCTTGTGGATTAATAGGTGTATTATAAATTGTACACAGCATTGCATTAACTTTTAGCTTCTCCACATCACTACATTGACTCGAGTATATCAATGTTTGTCTAGCTTAGCTCATAAGACCAAAGTGCCCAAAAGTAAAGGAGAGTTGACATGCAGTGGGAATTAAATTATCAGGATACAATCCAGTAATGGTGGAGTCTAAGAAATCTTGAGGCCATTAAACCATGGAACTGGAGGGAGGAGATGGAGACTGCAGATGACAAAATGCTACAAAATTAATGGATGTGAGGAAGAAAGGGGACATTTCTGAAGAAGGAGCAGTGTGATAAGAGTCATCTCAGGTTTGACAGCCAAGGATGCACCTTTCTGGCAGGGTTGGGGTGATTTTCCTGTCCAGCAGAATGCAGTGAAGACATGAGAGAACCTTTTTAATGCCAAATCTAAATCAGAGCTAGCAAAGAACTGTGACCTTATCTATCTAGAGGAAGTTATGCACTGAAAAGTCTTTTTTTCTCAGAGCAGTGAACACGTATATAATGGACTCATAATTAGAGAACACTGTGCAGTGTCTATCATTAGGTAGTTATTAAAATAATTTACTACTTGTTAACACATCAGTCTTTCAGTTAAATTACTCCTCTTTGCTCTGAATGTGAAATTTCTGCTCTGTTCCTAAAGGTACATTCTTGATAATACAAGATTTATATGTACTAGATATTGCAGCTTTAAATACCAAATCTTCCCAGGCTGCAGGGCTCTCCAGGGTTAGAAAGAGAGAGGTCAGTTAAAACATGTTTTTTAAGGATATTCATCTCTCTAAAACAGTAGTAAGGAAGTTTAAAATATTATACGAAAAATAGCATGTGCACAGCAAGTACAGAAAAGTATGCAATTAACAATATTATTAATACAGTCAGGTCTCCTATATCGTGTATCCATGGCCTTATTTGGGACCCGCATAGCCTGACTTCCGCATTGAATGGCGGTTGTGCTGCCGCTTCCATGGCCACCACCCCCACCACCGTCACCCGCACCGCGGCTGCTCCCTGTGCTGCCCCCACTGCTGCTCACGCCCCCACCGCCACCCATTCCTCCACCCGTGCTGTGACTGTGGTCGCTGCCGCAGCCACCGCAGCAGCAAGTCACACATGCACAGTTGCAAAACGGGTCTCCTACATCATTAAAAATCATGCCGCTAAGTCTGAAGCCGCAATATGGGGGGTGTGAAGTGCAAGAGGGTCAATTGCATTATATAAGCATTTTAATAAATCAAAACTCTAACAACTTTTATACAGACCACACCTCTCATTTGACAAGCATTAGATAAATGAAGATGTCAGCATTCTTCTCTAACCATTCTTTCAAAACCACCTGATTTTCATATTCTTTGTAACATGCTTACGCTGGTTAATTCTACTGGTTAATGCTGCATGTGTGTCATTCCATCAACAACACAGTGGTATTCAGAAATGTTAATTGGGAAAAAAAATGTGTTACAAGCATAGCTGCATTTCAGTGGTATCTCATAAGGTCTCTTCACCATAAAATATCTGGGTTTTTTGTTTGTCTTGGGGTTTTGTTTCTTTGTTTTTTGTTTGGTTTTGCTTGGTTTGGATTGGTTTATTTGTTTTTATTGTAATTTAAGACATGCTGTACTACCTAATTACCAAGGGTTTTCTAGTTTTTACATTTTTGGCTTTGTTTTTTTTCAGCTACTATATTAACAGACTTTTCATATCCTTGTCACAGTAAGGACAAAACACACATTTTGTGACCAAGGTTCTCTCTTGGTTCTTTGTTGTTATCAAATAACATGGTGCCTATTGTGAGAACTAACCTTCAGATGGATATCGAAAAAACATAGTTGTGGATTATATTTTCATAACCATTACAAACAGAAGACAAATAACAAATGTATACATGCAATCAGTGAGACTCAGCAAAAGAAGCTTCTCAAGAGAAGGGTGGTATTTGGGGAGAATAGTGCTGTGAAATTCCAGGACACTGGGAGTTAAAGCTGAGATACGTAAATCTCATGTATCAGGAGTCTGTTTGGATAATTTTGCTGTTTTATATTTATTCTTTTAATTTTTTTCTCCCTCAGAAGTCTTAGTAATTGCTTTCATGGTAGCTAATACACTCATTTCCCCAGCCAAAGGGATCAGAAAACAAATAGTTTCCACTCATGTTTTTAAAACCTTTGATTTAACAAAAATCAGTTTCTGGACCCAAGGTTTGCTTGCAGGCTAGAGAAAGGTTTTTGGCCTCAGGAGCCAGGAAAAATCCACTTCAACAGCAAAGTGTCCCCTAGCCCCTCCATGTGCCGAAAGCCCAAAAACCAAAGGCAAAAAGCCCCATCCCAGCTTTTCTACCTCCTTATATGCACCTGCCTAATACATATGCATAACACCTCATGAATACCTATCCCATCATCATTAGGTTACAAATTTTCACAAATTTATACTTTGATGTAAAGTTTTTGACCAGTCAGCTCCGATGTTTTATATTCCTTTCCTCTCTGTTTTGATTAGAACTCTGTTCTGTTTATCATTCTGTGCTGGAAAACTCAGAACTTTTACCTTTAATATTTAGCCTTAAATTTTGGGCTTGGCAAGTGCCTTTAACATGTACTAATTCCTCTAAATCAAAATCTTCTAGCTATTTCACTAAAATCTCTGAATTTCTAAGCCCCCAAATTATATCTATAAAATCTATTAATTTCTAAATCCTCAAATCACCTTTGAAATGCTTCTTTAAAATAGGTATTACTGATCTTGAAGTGCCTATTCTGTATAAAACAGATCTGAATAGAGTCAGATACCTGAACATGCTTTATTACGGTGATCATTTGAGCATGGACTTCAATAGAACATACAACAACATAAGAAGACAGGAATGGTTCAAACAACATCTAAATTGGGTTAGGGATGCTGGGAGCCAAGGATGGGACTATGAGACTAGAAGACTTGTCAGTATTGCTCAAATACCACTTTTGAGCCTGAACTTGTTTAGAATAATTCATTAAAAGGTCCAAAGGATCAAGACCATCCCACTACAAACTGCTACTAACAAAAGTTTGGGATACTTAATACATATGAGGAAGTAGTAAAGTAGGTTGTGTATAATTCCCTGGGAATTGTAGAAATAAGATAGATGATCATGCATGTAGGTGCTAATCATAGCCTTGGTTATAAACCAGGAGCTCCTCATTTGAAAGGCTGTCTGGGAAAAGAAATTTTTGATATATTACTTGGCCATGTAAATGAGTGGGAGCAGCTCAAGAAATGTGACCATGAAAGAGTCAAATGTGAACAAGTAAGATTTTCCTAGTAAAGAAGAAGAAGCACCAATGCCTTTGCACCAGTGCAATATCAAGTGTAGTAGTATTGACTTACCTGAAAAGGAGAATAGAGAACTAAATATTCATCCATTCCCAAGATGTTGTCCATACAATTTTCTAACTGAGACAAGCTATGAAGTGCAGCAACGGAATGACTTTCTATGATCTTGATACTGGCAGTATTGAAGCTAGGTAAAAAAAAAGATGCATCTGTTTTATCTACTTCCTCATAAAAAGTAAAACATATGGTTAGGTGTTACAGAGTGTTGCAGATGATGGCGGAAAATAGAGCACAAGCTTTTTTTATGAAATACAGTAGTCTCTCACTACTTTATGTCTCACCATTTATGAGTTCAATACATCATAGGTTTTTTTCTACATCTTTAACATCTTCACCATTTTTACTGTCTTTACCATATTTACTGTATTTACTGCTACTTTGAGGATTTCATTTATTGCAACATCTTTCTGGAACCCACCCCCAGGATATTTGAAAGACTACTGTAGTGCATACAGCACAATATTCCCGTTAAATTTTGTCATACTATTTGATTTAGTCAAACTCTTCCTAGTACTGATTGCTTTTTGGTTGCTAATTAGGGCACTCCTGTCTTGCAAGGGCTTGTATATAAACTATAATATATATTGTGGTGTAAGGATCTGAGCTGTCAGAGATCAAAGTGATAAAACCACATAAGACAGCACAGCATTGCTCAGAATCTGCTTCAAACAGCTTGGCACTGGCCCTTCTGCCTGTCTGGCGCTGATCCATTCATGTGCAAGCACTCACACAGCTTTGTGACTGCCTCACCATCTTTGATGAAGATCTCCTGAATCCCTTTCATTGGAGAAGTCTATGTTCCACAGAAGGTTACACCCCTTCTGGGGAGTGTTGTCTGCATGAAATGATGCTGACAAATTAGATTCCATATATTACCTTTTCCTGATGAGATGCTGAGACAGTCATGCACCAATGTACCTTTTCAGAATTTGAATTGCACTTTCAGTATGGCTATCTAGCTAGGATGAAATATCTGCTGAGATGTATTCCAGCTGGTCAGGAAACAATCTAATATATTGTTTTATTTGTAAGTGGAATGAAATCACTTAAACCCACCCTGCAACAATGACAATAACAAAAACAAGAGAAATCTTTATTACAGAATTTTAATCAATGAAACAATCATAACATAATCCATAATCCAAGTCTGTATTTAAATTTTCAACTTTTATACATCGCAACAAAAAACCTTATATTATCTTTAAAATTAAATATTAAAAAATCACACCTCTCTGTTGTAAGATTGGAAGGTGAAAGGAATGTTTTTCATCCTGTTGTAAAAAAATCATTTTACCAGCATTTCAGATCTCAGCAGAAATCTATTTTCCTCTAGTTTAATATGTTTCTAAAAATATATATTTTCATGGATCATTGATTTCCAATTCCTTTCCTTTGACTATGAAGCAGGAAGGAAAAATATTTTCTAGAAAAACCTTGTTTTGATTTGGGACCCCTTTTGTCATACTGCTTTGGGCATGAAAAAATACAGTCGAGTCTTGCTCATCTCTCATGAAGCCCTCCGTTCACGTAGAATGGCTGCAGGGTGAGCTCAAGCAGAGCAAGAGAAGCTTGCACTCAAGCGTAGCTGAGCCTCTGTGGGAGCAGCATGCTCTCAAATGGGGCAAGGGGCAGCGTACACTTGAGCCAAGCCGGGACGCCTTTGGGTGGGCACAGCACAGGCAGAGCATCCATGGTCCATGCGGCACAGCATGGGAGTTGATTTGAATATTCATGACGGCCTAATTTGAATATTTATGCGTGTCAGGTGGTGCAGGTGCAGTTAAAAAATGGGCCTCCTTAATCACTGAAAAATCACACCATGAAGATGTGAAGCCGCTATCTGGGGGGCACGAAATGGAAAAGGGCTCACTGTGTTTCCCTTTTCTTTCTATTTATTTTCCCCCTCATCACAGAATAAGTCTTCAAATTCTGCCTGACTCATCATTCTGTTACTAAGAGATGGGGTCCTGTCTTAAACGGTCAGCACAATAGGAAATGTATCATCCTTCCAGCCTCAGACAAAATCTAACAAAGAAATTAATGTCTTTGCCAACAAACTCAGTATATGACATGTCTGGGGACAAATCAGAATCACAGGTTCACAGGTTATTCC
>WEKX01023649.1:0-172286 GCA_013390025.1 Pitta sordida
TTTTTCGTGTACTTCATTAAGAATAGATAACCTTGCTGTTATGTTTCTTCCCTTATTTACAATTTTCTTATTTCAAATTCTTTCCTAGAATTGCAGTTTCTTTAGAAACAGAGGCGTCTAGTGTTCCTCTTGCGATAAAATCATGGGTTATTCAGCAGTGTATGCTTCTCTCTATCCAAGGGTTTTAAAGTGTTTTGACTTCAGTGTTTGTAGAGAAACAACTGAGCTATTTTAGGCCCCTTCTCCTTAAAAAATATTATCAAAAGAACATCGACTTCGTTGTATCTCCCTCTCCTAACTTGGGTTTAGCCTTGTATCTTGTAGTTACTCACTTAGATTCGGAACATGGTACTTTTAAAGGTGTCAGTGTAGTACATTGATGTGGACTGGGTAATTTTTCTGGCCTTGAGTTGAACAGTTGAAGCTGGGAATGAACTTTGATGGATCCCTAATAGCTGTATTAATAGTGTCTAGATTCATAAGGTACTTTCTTAGATTTCTCTTTTGGTTTGGATCTATTAAAGTATTATGTTTTGTGTACTGCAATTGTCATCCCTTTCTTCCAATGGATTAATGAGCACTTAGTTCTCAGAATGTAACATCTCCTTTTATTAGTGAAACTGCAGCAACTTCTAAATCAAGGCAGATTCCAAAACTTGTCTGTTCAGATAAAAATCTGGCATTGAAGAATCTGCTTTTGATTGTGGCTGGGTATGTAGTTTGAGAGAAATCATATTAGCAGTGAATTTTTTGTGCGTGTGTGTCATTTTGCTAATATTCTGTAGCTGACTCTGCTGCAACTCAAATATTTCTCATTTGAAACTGAATATAAAATCTAATTTGTTTTTTCTTCACCATCTCTCCTTAGAGATCTATCAGATTACCTTCTGTCTTAGATTCAAGCTCTTCATGGAAATTAATCCTTCTGACCCCCTGTGAGGTAAATATTATTTTCATTAATAGGAAAATTGCAAAGCAGACAAGTAAAATTGCTTGTTTGAATTATGCAGAGCTCTAGACACATGGTCAAACTGCTAGACTGCCTGTTTTTGATAAACTTTTTTTAAAAATACAGTTGGGTCTCCTATATCATGGACCCGTGGTCTTAATTGGGTTCTGCGAAGCCCTACTTCTGTGTTGAATGGCAGCTCATTAATATGCAAATTTGCCCCGCATCCTCAGACGTCTCCCCAGCGCTGTTTTGGCACTGTGTTGCTGTGTATCAGTTGCTGTGGTGGCCATGCCGGGGCGGGTGGGGAAGTGGTGGAGCCCCAGCCATGCTCTGGAGGGGTGAGGAAGTGGCGGAGCCCAGGGCAGGTGGCGAAGTGGCCATGGCTGGAATGACACAGGCGGCCGAGCTGCTGCGGCGGTGGCTGTGCAGGTTGATTTGCCTATTCATGCTGCCTAATTGAATATTCACATGTCAGGTCGCGCATGCACAGTTGTAAAAAGGTGCCTCCTTCAATGTTGAAAAATCATGCCGCTAAGATGTGAAGCCACAGTATGGGGGGTGTGAAGTGGAACAGGGCCGACTGTATAAGCTGTGTGTAATGATACTGTCTAAGCAGACAGAAAAATATTTATTTGTTTTTCGAGTGTTATGTGACCAAGAGAAGAATCATAAAGTGTTGTTTATAGAACAATAGATCTTGGAATGTGGATAAATGAGCTGTCTAGCGATAGAGAGTACAGAATAGTTTGCAGTTTTCCTGCAGAAACACTTAAAGACCCCTATTAAATTTTATGTTAATCTGACAAAGAACATGAAGGCCCTTGAATGGGCAGAGAAAGCTCCACTGTAAAGGAAATGGCCAGGTTTACCAAGTGAATCAAATGGGGATAGAGACGTAGGGTACTTGTGTCTTCTGAAATAACAGATGATCAATTCCCATGAAGTGATGAAGAGAATGTATTGAATGACTTTTGACTTTTTCAATAGGATGGAAGTAATGAGTTCTGCTTGATCTCAAAGACAGTGTAGATAAATTTTTTATTTTCCTTGAAGACAGGCTTGTAATAAAGCATAGATTGGTTACATATGGAAAAAACTTTCTAGCTAAAGAATTGTCTTGTTACTACAGTTGAATTTTGAATTAGGGATAGAAGAAGATGTGATTTATGGAGTGTGAAACTTCTTGTAGATGACTAGAATTTTCTGTTTGACAGCTTCAAAGCTCTTGAAGACAATAAATTCTCCTTAACAGTGGAATTTTTCATATTGGATATTTTGAAATTACAGTGATGTAGTTAATACCTCTTTCAATGGATTTTATAGTCAGTAAGCATCTATACAGCTTTTACTGTTGAACTTCGTTCTGTAGCAGATGTATGCTGTATGTTTCTGGTGTGCTGTGCAGGGGACTGATGGCTTAGAGGAGTGATGCTCATAGCACATATGCAGTTAACCAGAATCTACATTTGGATATTCCTGGCTTAGGGTGAAAAGCAGTAGAACAATCTATAAAAAGAAAACCTAACTTTTAAAGAGGAAATACGTACTAGCATGAAGGATGGGTCATTACTTAATCTAAGTGGAGGGAAAAGTGGACGTAGTTTGCCTTTCTAGTTTGATTTCCTTGTTTCAGACTGATGTATTTGCATTCCTTACTTTAAAGTGCTTACTGTTGTCAGGAATAACTCAAAAATTAATATTTTCGTGGTTGTGCTCTGTAAGTTCCTTGATGTTGCAGTTCAAGAAGTTCAAGTCTGGACAAAGGCATTAGTTCACAGATGAGGACCTCTCTGAACTCAGCAGCATCCTCTTTGTGTAGCTATTGTACTTGTAGAATGTGCAGTTATATTAAAGGTAAACATAAAGCCATTTGTATGCTGTTATAGTCACACACTGTATGGCTAGAAAAACTAGCCTCAGCATGGAAATGTGTGAGCCATGGTGATTGTGAATAACCAGGAAAGTTACATCTTAGTGCCCTAAAATGATGATGTGATCATCATCAGAAGTCTTTTCATGTTAACTGAATGTGAATGAAATTTTGTTCAATTACCAGTTTTGAGGAAATGTTAGGTGTTGCGGTATTTTATTCCTCTTGACGGGGCAGCAGAGTGGGCAGCAGAGTAGTTAGTTAAGGCACTAAATGCAGTGTTTCTAATTTTCATTGATACAGTGTAACAATGGCAAAGGTATTTGAGTTTGTATCAGGCTGTATTAGACTTCTCAATTACCCACAAGGTGAGGAAAAATACATAAAATGGGAAAACCCGGACACTCCCCCAACCTGAGCGATCTTACAAAAGGCTATGAAAAGGTAGAAAGATTTCACTACTTCTGTTGCTTCTTTGTTAGTAGCATATCTCTGAGGAATTCCTCAAGGTCTTAGTATCTGAAAAGCAAAAGGCTGACCTTCTCTGAATTTTGATGTCAGCAGCAAGAGTGTCTTCTGACAGACTCCTATGCTCTTCCAGCTGTTTTTCCTTTCCTATTAGCCTTAGTCTGACTGGAAGTCTTACATACTGAAGGTGAAAGAGCATTCCAAACTACCTTGAGCTGTTCTGTTCTCACTGAGGGGCAGTAAAATGTCATTTTATCCCAAAGTGAAATTGATGGAGATTACAAGAGGTCTGATTATTCTGGCAGTGACTCCTGAAGCAAAATGTTCTTTAGCTTGACAAACCAAGCGTGAAGGGTTATGCCTTTATTAGGTTGCAAATTCTGTGTGGTTCATTTATTCTGTATAATTTTCATGCATTTTTTGTTTATTGGACTTATATGTGTATTAGCATGTAGAGAGATTATTAGTTTGTCAGAAATAATTCACCGAAGTGAAGTCAAGACTATGATTTCAAAGTTTAGTAGTCTATATACCTTATTACAGTGATCCCCTGTTACTCGCGNCTCCATGTTTTTCAAAATAACTAGTTTCAATTCTTACTACTTTTTAGAGACGTTTATTTTTTTGTACTTGTTTCTACATTGCCTTATTTCTCTTTTGGTTTCTGTTTTTCCACTGTTTCGTATTCATTGTTTCAGATCCTCCTTTTTCAGGAGGTTCTACTAATGATGAGTTTTATAGCTCCCTTTGATACTTCATCCCTATCTGCCTTCCTGACTCAGAATAATTTGTGCCTCAGTGAGCTTCAGGAGCAAGTATCTTGCATTTTATGAGTAATTTTAAGAACTTAGCTGTGACTTGTGTCACAGCTGCTTTTGCGTGCCATATATGTAGTTTTGTGCAGGTCAGTTGGCTTGGTGCTTTACAAAATCCCATCTTGTCTCTTTCTGATGTGTATGAGCCATTAGTGCTTAACAGTCTTACAGTTGGAAAGTTGTATAAAAATTGAGTTTACATTGCAGCAATATTATTTATTAGTTTCTGTCATTCAGCATCTTCAGGGAAAACGTATCACAGTATCACAGTATAGATAAGGCTGGAAAGGACCTTGAAGATCATCTAGTCCAACCTATAGTCCAACTAACCTAGCATTTACATCTAGATCATATCACTCAGCACCTCGTCCAGCCTCCCCTTGAACACGTCCAGGGTTAGCGACTCAACCACCTCTGTGGGCAACCCATTCCAAATCTGGATCACTCTTTCAGTAAAAAATCTTTTCCTAATATCAAGTCTAAACTTTCCCTGCTGAAGCTTAAGACTATGACCTCTCATCCTGTCCCCAGGGACTGAGGAGAAAAGACCAACCCCTGTCTGGCTACAACCTCCTTTTAGATAGTTAGAGACAGCAATAAGGTCACCCCTGAGCCTCCTCTTTTCTAGTCTAAACAGACCCAGCTCCGTTGGAGATGACACTCAGGGCCCTGTGAAAGCTCTGGCTGGAGATGGCCTCTCAGAAGTGCTGCTCTGTGGGCAGTGTTCTGTCAAAACAGGAATTCAATCACCTGCTAGACCCATGGCTTTGAGCCTGAATGCTTGGGGAATTTGGTGCTGAAGTTGTATCTCCTTGTGACTGGTGTTCACAAAACAGATTGAAGGTTTGTGTCCAACACCATGAGGGCAGCAGCATCTTTTACCTGCAGTGAATCATGTTATATTTATTAAAGTTAACTGGTGAAACCTGTCCTGGCTGTCTTCCTTCTCCTGGTAGTAATTGCAGTAATAGTCAGCTAACTCACATATGTGTAAAGCCTTTTGTTTTTATTGTCAAGGGAGAGGCGGACCTACTAAAAATATTTTCATAGGTTTGTGATGGCATAAGAGCACTTCATAGTAGGCTTCTTTAATTTAGAAATTATAAGGGAAATAGGTGATGCCTTCCTGAAGTAAACTGAGAAGGATCCTTTCCACTTCCTTTCTTCTGAAAATCTGACTTTGTTAATAGGTCATCCTGAAAGGCCTGCTTATTTCTCGTAGGAGATGAATGGATTGAAGGTTATGTAGGGTAGGGAGGAAAATGTTTTTAAATAAGTCTCTATGAGAAAGATACATCTGAACTTACAGTTGGTTTTTTTCAGCAGTTTTGAACACTGTTAGATTCCGCTGAGGTTAAATGCTGTTTTTTCTTGGTGTTTTTAGGCAGCACTCTCTTTCCCCTTATTTCTTTGAAAAGGTTTTGGCTACAGTTCCAGTACTTCCTAATGTTATTAATTATATAAGGCTTCTAAAGCTTTGAACCGCTGTTCTGCAGGTGACTTGCTGTTTTGGAAGAAAAACTTCTGCAGGTTGCGGCAGAGAAGTGGGGGAAGTGAAACATTCCTTGGGTAGGTGACAGATTCTGAGATCAGAGGGATGAATCTGCAAGGATTCCTCATCTTGCTTATAGTACTGCATATTGATAGCTGGAACATAGCAAACAATCCTTGAATTCTCTTCAAGTAACACATTTTAGTTCTTTCAAGGGTGATGTCAGAAAATAGTCTTTTTCAGTAGATATAAGTTCTTTCTTTCCTCCCTCCTTACATACGCCTACACTGATGTTTTTTCAGCTCTACAAGTATGTTTTTTCTCACTCTCTCTGCTGTGTAGGTGGCCTTCCCAATCACAATTGAGCTTCACAGGCAATCTTTTACTGAAAAAAAAAAAATCATCTTTACACAGCAGGTCTGTAATTTAATACCAAAGGAAATGGAGAGTTCTGGGTTAGAATTGAGATGCATCTTAGTAATGCTTGAATATGTGAAGAATTTTACCCTAAAAAAAGCAAGGAAACGTTTTCTTGACCAGAAGGCCGCAACTTGTGGAAATTATTTTTTTTACCTGCTGCCCAAATGATTTGCCAAAATGTCAGTAGCAACCACAAAGAAATAGAACGTAAGTCTTATGCTTGCTTCATTAGGCTAAATTGTAATTAAACTTTTCTATCCTAGAATTAATGTGAGTCTAATAAAAAAAAACAAAGTTTGTTGGCAATATGAAAGTTAAAATGCAGTTCTCCCTGGAGTGTTACCTTATTTTAAACATGAATTTAGTTCTTCTTGCCTTTTGAAAACTCCTTTTGCTGCACTAGATGATTATTTTTTGTGTACTGCAGCTCTTTCAGTGATACTCCTTGTTTTTCCAAGGTCTTAATTTCACACAACATTTTTTAAATAACCCTGAACTTGCAATACCTCCCCCTACCTCACTTCAGCTGTATTTGTAATTGCTGGAAAGAAGATAGTATTATCAACAGAACTCAATAAGTTAATTATTGCTATCTGACATTTCTTGAAGAATTTTGGTTGATGTCAATGTTCTTGCCACCAGGTGTTCAAAGATTATTCAATTCTCTAAAGAAATACTGTTGGGGGAGTAGCAGTGGATGACTTAAAATAATTTTTCATATCAACCTATCCAATTTCAGTGACAATTATTATGAACAGCACCTGTACCATGGTTTTGTGTGTAGTTTATACTGCCATTGAAGCTGAAAGGAACCATCCTTGTCTGATTATCCTGTCTTGTCTCTTTTCTGCCTCATGTCAGCACAAGTGCTTGTGTAGCTGTGCAGTGAACTATATTGGGGAAAACTAGGTTGGACGAATGGTTTAGATCTTTAGTCTCCTTATTCAGAGTTGGATTTTAATCTGCCTCTTTGATATGATTCATTATACATCTCCTTCAACACGTGAGCTGGGTGGGAGTAGAAGAGGGACAAATTCACTGGCAGTATGTGCTCTGCCTCCCGCATGTGCCTCTGCGGAGTTCTTGGGTCTGCAGCATGAATCTCCATGGTTACATCTGTTTGCCCAGTCTAATTTTAGAGGACTCCTGTCATCTAGAGATGCAAGCCTTTTGTAGCAGTAGACCGAGGTCAGATGTTAAGGCTAATGCTGAAACAATACATTTTATGTTACAGGACCTGGTTAAAAGAAAGGACCAGCTTTGAAACCTTTTTTACCTGCTACTCTTGGAGACTTCTCAGAGGCCTGCAGCTGATGACTTGGATAAAGCCTCCTGCTCTCCCTTTTGTTTGATGTGTGTGATGGGGAATATTTAGTAGTGCTGTGGCCCACTTTTCCCCCTCACTGCTCAACATAAAGCCTGTCTTTCAGGCATTACCAAATGTGTATTTAATCTCTAAATGCGTTGGCATCGTGTGTTCTGGAAGAAAATAACTTGATTCAGAGAAAGGGTGATAAAAGAAAGGTTGAGATTGTTAGTGAGGAACTTCCTGTGTAGGCTCCCTCATATGTGTGAGTTGGGTGCAAAAAATTAATAAATTAACAGTTTTATAAGTCTTTGTTGCTGCTGACTTCTTACAAGCACAGTTTCCAGAATACCCTTTAGCGTTTTAAAAATACTTTACTTGTTCACTTCCCAGTCAAATTTTGTTGATGCCCATGATCTTTCTGCTTCTAGGTTTTACTGTGCTATGATGCATCAGGAGCTGATCATGACATCCATCAGGAGTTTTTGCTAGAGCTGCATGTGTCTGCCTTCTCAAGAATTTGGACAGGTAAGAGTGCATGTTTTGCCTTCTGTACCCTCTGACCCTTTGGAGGTACTGCTAATTGCCACAAAATCAGTGTTGGCTTTGTGATTGCTGTGTAATGTTTAATGCCAATGCCTGAGGGGTGGTCTCCTTCAGGATGGCTTCCCGTGGTAGGCTGACTGCTGCTGAGTGCCAGACTATCCCAGTCTGTCGCTGCATGCATCTTCTATACATGAGAGGTTTTTACAGGAGAGAGATGCAAGGGGACTAGATGGCTATTCCCTCCCCCCTTTCTACTATGTATGTGTAGAAGTGTTGGTAAAAGGAGGTTGGACTCTGTTCAGGCTGTGACAGAATGCCTGCTTTTGTCACGTTTTCTAAAATATAGTTCTTGTAGGTGGTTTCTTTTAATCTACTTGCGAAACTCATGTTTTAAGGAAGAAAAGGGTGATTATTCTGAATATACCTGTTGCTTGAAAAAGACTGGATTTTAGAACCTGTTCTGTCCTTTCAGAGAGAAATGCAATATACTCTTAAGAAGTTTATGAAAAGATAAAAAGGATGCTGCAACTGTGAGATGCTGCAGTTCTGCCCATGCAGCCTTGTATCAAATGCGTATAAGTCTTTTACAGATGTGTAATGACCTGGTTCAAGGCAGCATATGAAGAAGGTTGGAAAATGACAGTGTACAGTTTTGGGGAGCGGGCAGGGGGCAAAGGGTTGGGGAGCAGTGTTGGTTTTGCAAAGATAGCCAGGGTTGGATTTGTTTTCAGATGGATCACCTTCCTAACAGGTTGGGCAGCAGCTGTGGTGCCTGAAGGGAGGTGACCAGAATACTTGCCAGGGACCACAAGAACAACATTAGAGATCTCAACTTAGATCAGTTTAAGCAGATTTGCAACCAGGCAGTAAAATCACAGCTTCCTCCACTGAACAGGTTTTAATCCTGTGTTTACTATCAAATATTGAAAGCTATGAGTGTAGGATATGCAAAGGAAGTCCAGTTGAAGTAACAGTGAAATACACATTACTGACAAAGACAAAACTCTCCCTTGTAACATCAGTTCATCAGTCAGTTGGATGTCTGAAGAAGCAAATAGGTTTATGTGAGAGAATCTGTCCTGTAGTTGTTGCAGTTGCTTTGGAGGTCGTTGTTGTATCGAAACTGTAATTTCAAAACTATTCTTCTGAAATATTGTCAGCAAAGCTGCGTTGTGTTGCCAGAGGCTCAGCTTCTGAGGTTTGTCTTACTGCAGTGACAAAACTTTTCCTTCAAAGGATGGATATATTGGAAATAAATATGTTTCTTTACAGCTCTAGTGGAGGCCTTGGAAGAGGCTCTTTTCGTTATTTTATCTTTTCCCTTGAATCATTTACCTTTTCACTTGGCACACTCTTTAGTGTGCATTTTTGCACACAATCATTATTGTGATTTTCCTTGATGTGTAGATCTGAGTTACTGACAGAGGAGAAAACAGTGTCCATCTCTGCTACAATGCCATATGAAAGTTTGGGAGTTTTTTTGATGTTTGTGGTCGCAAGGGAGTATTTAGGATTACAAAGAACCTGAACACTGTGTAGTAGGGTACAGACAGGGAAAAAGCACTGTCTTGAGTGATTCAGTAACAGCCTTTTAGCTCTTAACTATTAATTAAATTACTGGTCGAAAGTTAAGTGAACATTTTCCCCCCAGTATGTTTGGATTCCACTTTAGGGGTTTTGTCTTACACTTGCTATAAGGAATGGCCTAGTAATTAAACTTCACTTTGCCAAGGATTGTGTCACCGTATTATACCACTGGAACACTGAAGGTGGTGAATTCCTTTTTATTATACCCAGGCAATTTTTATTTGTTAATGAAAATATTTTCTCAATGGAATTTTTAAATTGTTAAATTCTAACTTATAGCCAGTCCATTTATACAAAGTTGTATTTAAAACTTAATTTGTTTCATCAGTGACAGTCCTGGTTGCTGATTGTTTATGAATGTGTAGGCTTATGGTCCTATAGACTTGTTTACTGAAATTCATGAGCAAATTTTACAGTTGGGAGTTGAGCATATTCATGTTAACAGGTAGCTTTTTGTAGGAATAGTATCACACTGCAATAAAGGTGCAAGATGTTTACAGCATAAACATAGTTTTATTGATTCCCCATATACTTCTGTTAGTACTGACAGAACAAAACTTTAAAAATTCTGCATACAGCTTAACCTCAGATTGCTTATTTCTCTTTGACCTGCACTTCAAATGAAGCAGAGAACTGGGAGGAGGCAAGAGGAAGGGATGGTTGCTTTGGAAGCGGCTGACGTTGCCCTTAAGTTATATTTTGTAGGATAGTGTTTAATGCTGCTGGTTTTATCTGTATCATTCTTTTCCTGTTGAAGCCACATTTGTTCTTATTAATAAAAACTGGGTGGGTGAGGTGGAATTGAGTTTGGACGGATTTTTGCCTCAGTGATTCTTGCTTTTTCACCAGGATGTGTTCAAGAGTACCAAAGTTATTTGGGTACCGTTTCTCTGAGTGGCCAGGAGGAGAGATGTACAGAGTTGTGTTCCTTTCTTACATTTTGCAGGTTGTAATTTTTTTTCCCCAAAGATTTTCCCAAGGTTTCGTTGGTGATTGTATGTAGGTTGGCAGTTCAAGTTGTTTGCCTGAGGTGTCTGAAGAAAGTTAGGAAAACCCCATGAAATTAGTGCTTATAGTCTTTATTCCTTTCTTTATAAGGAGACATGCTTCAGGGATGCACATAATCTTTTGTAGAAGAAAAGGAGGCTGAGAGGAAATCTTATCGCTCTCTATAACTACCTGAAAGGAGGTTGTAGCCAGGTGGGGCTCAGTCACTTTTCTCTGGCTACCAGTGACGGAATGAGATGACTTAGCCTTAAGCTGTGTCAAGGGACGTTTAGACTGGACATTAGGAGCAACTTTCTCACAGAGAGGGTGTTCTCTCAGCGGAATGGGCTGCCCAGGGAGGTGGTGGATGTACTTAATGGCATGGTCTAGATAATAGGATGGTGTGTTGGTAACAGGATGGGTGATAGATTGGACGCAATTTCTATGGTCCTTTCCAACCTTACTAATTCTGCGATTCTGCATGCATACACCCGTGCCTCAAAGAAAATAGATGTATTGGATGCATGTATGTTCTCAAGGTGATGCATGTTTGCTCCCAAGTTAGTGATTGCCTTGTGTAATGTTTTTATGCTGTGGTATTGTAATGATAACTGCAGTAATTATCCTTAGATTGGAAAAAAAAGTGTTTAGTCTATTTTTACGTTATTTTATGTTTTAAAACCTATGTCATGTTTTTCTAGAAGTTGGCATGTGGTAGTTTAGAGATTAGTTAATGTACTCCAGAACTCAAGAATAGCAGTAAGACCATTCAGCAAAACTGAATAATGTTCTTAATAGCTAAATATGTCTATTATAATAGGAAGTGGGTGTTCATGATAAAAGTCTCACCTTCATTGTGTATGAAACTTGAAAGAATTGGATATTCAGAAACTAAGTGTATATGAGTGAATGAAAAGAGAAAAGTCTGGATCCCATTAGTTTTTGGCTACAAGTAAGCTGGTGATGGTTTTCTGCTTTTATTGCTGTTTTCTTACTCCAAAATGACTGAAGATTTATTAATATGAGGTGTAATGATCCATACTCTGTTACAGGCACCTTTTGACTAGGCAGGTCAAGAATGAGGCATGCTTTGTCTGCAAACTACCTTATTCCTTAATGATTAGACACACCCAGGTTAACATTAATCCAGCTAGCCTAGATTAAAAATGATTGCAAGGATTTAACATCATGGATTTTAGCATAGCCTGGTTGATGCTGACTAGGAGTCTGAGTACTTAATCACTGCAATCCTATGCCCTGGAAATTGTGTGGGTTTTGTAAAACTAGTTTCACTTAGCTTGTATAAATGTGGAGAGTTGTTGGTGGATTAAATAGATATATTATTGTGTATTCATTTTTCCTGGCTTTACCTTTAAATTATGGAACACAGAATTAGTAACTGTGTACTTGGTACTATGTATAATTATGAATGTACACTGATTAACAAACAAGATATTTTCTGTAGTTGATTCTGCTACATTAACATTTTGTGGGATTAGCTGATGAAGAATGAGCAGCCTCAGTATTTTGATTTTTACGAATTGTTCAGTTTGCACATTGCTCAAGTACATTGTGCTGTGCTTCTTAAACTTGAGCAGCAATGCTTTTTTTGCAGTTAAAATATTTTCATTGTTGCGGATTAGTAATAAGAATTAGCAATTAAATAAATCTGAGACATTGAATGGAACTAGAATCAGTGAAGCAAAAAAAAAATCAGTAAATTCATGAACTTGAAATACCAAAACCCAACACACAAAACCCCAAATCAACCAAAACAGCCCTCCTCCCCCCAGCACCCTCTCCCAGAGTAAAACAAACAAACTCCAAACCTAAATGAAACAAAACCCAGCAAACAGCAAACCCCTGACAGAAGAAACAATTTGGTGGCAAAATTTGGTCTACAGTGACACTCCGCATAGTCATGATCCGTAATTTGCGGGATCTGATTAGTCGCTACTGATTTTCCAGCGAGTTGTGGGACCTGGCACGTGCGCAGAACCTACTGCGAACCCAGTCTGCTCAGGATTATGTAAATTGGTCCCAATTTACCAATTTGGTGAATTGGTAAATTTACCGGGAGCCACCACAGCGCGACCGGGATGCATTTAGTGTGAATGTGTGTTTTTGCATGGCTGGAGTTGTCCTCCACCGGGCTACAAGACGGGGTGATGGGGCTGCCATTGTGTGTGTCTGTACGTGAGAGCGGGGGGGCACCTTCCCCCCCATCCCCCTACCTCATGGTGCCCTTTGTGTGCCCAAAGTCAGGCAGGTCCTGGGGCTGGCGCAGGGCCACTGCCCTGCGGCGGCGGCTGCCCTGCACCCCCAACCCCACTGTGCACCGGCACTGCCATAGCCCTCATCTGAAACAGTTTTTAGGACTGTGCCTCTGACCCTCTGCCGGGGCTGGCGCGGGGAAACCTCCCACGGCTCCTGGCACACATGGGCATTCCCCGAGCTGGTCCTGGTGGAGGCTTGGGAAGTGCAGTCGACACACCCCTCCTGCTCTGTGCCCACAGTCAGGCAGGTCCCATGGCCAGACTGCAGGAGGGTGCCGGCGTTTTGTGTGTCTCTGCATGAGAGTGGGAACCGGAGGCACCTTCCCCCCACCCCCATGGCCCCTGCGGTTGAGCCCTGTGGTACCTTTTGTTGCCGGGGCAGCAAAGAGAAGGATGGCCCCACAGCTCTCACACCTGTGGGGCAGTGTACAGACTTCCTCTGTGCTGCCCTGGGGGCTGAGACCTCAGGGGCCCCCTGGCACTGGCAGCGCTGCCCCGTCCCCAGTGTCCAGTGTTGGCCTGGAAGAGGGAGGCAGGTTCCCTAACTGAAAAACCTTACAAAAAAACCCCAAACAACAAAACCCTCCGCCTGCCACCAGATTCCAATCAGTGTGAAGCAGCTGCTGAACGATTGGCTCCTCCTGACGTGTTGGAAGCGGCAGCAGCCCCGGTGCTGGCAGGGACAGGATGGCACCAAGTGGGTGGGCGCTGATGCAGGTGGTCGAGTTCTTGTTGTTCGCCCGCTTGGAGGGCACATCGCAGCCTGTTTGCATCATATCCTATGCAGCTGGCAAGTTTAGGGTGGCAAAGTCTTTTAAAGTTGAAGAATTGCTTGGACAGAATTAAATTGGGATGTGCTGTTCTGGATTTTTTGGTTTTATTGCTGTTGGGCATTTTGTGTGTGTGCAAACCTTCCTAGATCATGTGAGAATAATCCTCTCCTCAGGCATGTCAGTGCCGTGTCATTTGTAAGACTGAGTTTCTGGGTGTGTCAGCTGGTCTAGGCTGCACCTAGAGCATGCTGGCTTGGCCAGACTCTACAATACCTTTAGTTCCTCCACTCCCTATGCACAGAAAATAAAGGCAGGAAAACCACTTCCTTGTCTTCTGATTGCTGGACCAACCTGTTTATTTGGTGCCACACGCTTGGAATTGTTTGTAGGTTTTTGGTTGTATAGTTCTGACACAGGAAGTGCTAGAGAAGATGTTTGTTTGTTTAATTGTTTATTTATTTATTTATTTAACTTTTTTTTTTGACCTGGCCTTGTCAGTATTGGTGTAGCATGGCTCTTAAAGACCTTGATTTGTTTATGTGACACTGATACCTTAGGGGAACAGCTACTGCTGTTTTCACAACCTCTTACTGATGTGCTCTTGGTTATGTGTCTGTAAAGCCTGTAGCCCACAGACGCAGTAAGCGTGTGTATATATATGTGGTAGTGTGGGTACGATTTTTCAGGATATGAGGAAGCACTGAATAACCATGTTTTAAACTCTAAATTATAGTTTTTTTCTTTGTGCTGTTTCTTCTTTTATTTTTTTACTTCGCTCTTTTTTCCTTTATTTTTTCTATTGCTTTTCCGCACTTACTATCGTTGGCATGGCTTTCCCTTTTTATTCCTCTTTTTCTCCCTTCTAACACTTGTGTTAGAGGTCTTTGCAAAGGCTTGCTGAGGAGAAAGGTTGAAATTGAGAGCCACTGCACCCTTCTTTTCTCTGAGAAGGGAAAACTGCTGCTTCAGCCTCTCTTCTCTGAATACAAGTTGCTGTTGGGAGGGGGTTGTGTAGAAAGAGATGAGCTGCAAAATGACTGCAACTGAGCACTTTCCTGACTGGGATTAATCTAGAATCAGAAACTTCCAGTATTCTTTAAATATTTACATGCTCTGCTGTGTGAGAATTCTTCTTGGAAATCTGTGTTCCTTGTTTCTGTCCTTGACTATTAAAAAAAAAATAAAATTCACTTTAGTACAGTGGTGAGTGTCCCCGTCTCTCACGCGGGAGACTGGGGATTTGATTCCCACCAGAGAGGCAGTGGTGCCGTTTAAGAGTTGGACTCGATGATCCTTGTGGGTCCCTTCCAACTCAGAATATTCTGTGAATCTGTGAAAAGGAAAGCAGAGGTTTGGCCAGAATCAGGACCTGCGGCAAGCAGCAATCATGAGACACTGACACCAAATAACCTTTACAATACACGTAAGGGAAGGACGCTGTGAGGTCCCTGAGAGAGCCACCCCTGCCCCCCAGCGCAGGCCAGTCCCACCCCACGGGACGGCAGGGACACTGTGCGTGTGCTCTGCTGGCGTGTGCTGTGTAGGACCTGCACCCCTGACTGGAGGGGCATGGCTCCGCCAGCCCATGGTATGCAGGACTTGCGGCCCCTGCTGCTGGGGCATGGCTCTGCTGGCCTGCACCACACAGGACCCGTGGGACTGGCCGCAGTGGTGGTGGGCTGTGGGGTACAGGGTTCTTTAGTGCTGTAGAGGACACTGGACAAGGCAGAGTAGTGCTTGCCTTTGTCACCGCGGAGTGGGAGCAGGGAGCATCTGTGTATCTACTATGCCGGAAGTATTGCAGTGTTTTTGTGGAAACAGGTGGGAGTGGCAATGGTGGCTGCCCAGCTACTGTTGCAGATTGCTGGAGCTATGGGTCCTGTGTGGTGCGGGCGGGCAGTGCTGTGGCAGTCGGGGCCAGCAGACCAGTGCGCTAGCAGTCCATGTGGCGGTGTGCCGGGCAGGGCTAATTTACATTATCATGACTGTCTATCTTTGCATATTCATGACTGTGAACACATGCGCAGTCATGAATGCACTGTGAAACACAGTGCCATCTTCTCAGAGAAAATACCCTGCGAAGAAGTGACCTCACGAGAATGGAACCGTGAAGTAGTGAGGGGTTACTGTATCTGTTTGGTACTTGCCTAATAGTGGGTGCTTCAGAGCTGCAAATCATTGCAGCATGTAAAATTTTCCAGAGTTTGAGCCCCTCTTTTCATGGTTTGGGCTTAAACTTCCCTATACTTACCCAAGATCAGTAGTATCTCTACTGACATATACATTTTTGAGGAAAAAACTCTTCACAGAAAGAATGATTGGCCACTGGAATGGTCTGCCCAGGGAGGTGGTGAAGTCACCATCCCTGGAAGTGTTTAAAAAGAGACTGGATGTGGCACTTATTGCCACGATTTGGTTGATGAGATGGTGCTAGGTCATAGGTTGGACTTGATGATCTCAAAAGTCTTTTCTAAACTAGTTACTTCTGTGTCATTCTGTGTGTGTGAAATGCATGCCTACTGCATTTATATTCCTTACTTCTACTGTTATTCCACCAAATAATATGGCTCTTCAGTTTTCTAGGATAGCTGTGCAGTTACATACATGCCTTGAGTCCATGGGGACTCCCAGAGAATGAACAAAAATGGTCTCGGTGCTCTAAGGACACTTCTGAAATTGTTCATTTACAAAGCAAAGAGGATTATGGCTGACCTTCTTTCTAATGTTTTTATATAATCAGGATTTAAGCTGTTTTCTAATTTTGCCTATTAAATGAAAACAGAGATTTAGCTTTTCCCCTGAATGAGTAAATTCTGAAGCAAATCAACGTAAAAAACCTTCTGAGAGTCTTAGGGCTTTACTGTGCGTGTGGGAAATTGCAAGCGTGTATTGATACATACTTGAAAATTCTGTCAACAAACATCACCTTTAGACAAAATCTTAGCATGCTACAGAAGCTACTTGCGCTTTTGTAACCAGAGGATTACAGTTACTGGTTTTGCTCTTACCTGGCAGACTTTGGGGCCATAATTCTTATATGGCAAAAATGAGAAGTTTTCTTGTTTTTTTGTAAGCTGTCAAGAACTTATATATTTCTCTTCCTTTTTTCAAATGAAATCAACCTTTGAGGCTCAGGTTTGGATTTGGTGCAACAGGTATGAGCCTTATAGGGATTGCTCCCTGTTATGTCACCTTGACTGAAAATACAGTTTACCTATAAAATGGTTTTACTCTGCATTGCTGTCCGTGCTTTGATTATGCTTCAGTTGTAAATTGACTGTTGAGACATTAAAACAGTACATCTTTCTTGGGATTTGGTTTGTTGGTGCAGCTCAGGATCATCCTAATCATGGCTGATGCATGGTTGATATTTCTTTCATGCTTTTTATTTCAGCTGATTTGTCTAGTAAGGAAACAGTTTCTTTAGTAGTCTTATTTAATCTATATGTGCTTTTTTACGGTTTTACCTTGTGGCTTACCGTATTAGTTTAGATCAGCACAAACCCACCAGATCTGCCATTTCTACCTCTTGTTTAAAAAATAGCATTTGTACAATAAGTGTTTCTAACAAAGAATTACAGAACTATATTGAAATAGTTCAGTAGTAAGTAGTATAAAAAGTCAGAAATAGCTATGTCAAAATGTGTTTGTACTTTGTGGTAGAGGAGCATGCATGAGTGCATAGGGTTTCTTTCCAGTGTTATGGTACCAAAATATAAAGTATAATAAAGCACAGAGGGCACAGAGATGTTATTTTGTATCTTGTGTAAAATGTTATGTTTCGTATTGTACCAGAGGGTGGTTGGTTGGAGAAATCTTGTCTCTGTTTTGAGCAGCTGGTGAATTCCTCTATATCTCTAATATAATGTTACATGAATCAAAAATCACCCTGAGTGTAAGACAGCACTGTAAATTCCTTTATTAATCAGATATAGTATTTTCTATTATAAACTAGATTTAATCAGTATTTATATATTTATAGTATGTGTTTTTAATGCATGAATTATATTCATAAAGAGTATACAGGGCAGTGATAGGTCTGTCACAGGCAGGAACAGGAGAAACCGGTAGCAGTGTGATCAATATAAAAATATAAATATAAAATGTGAATATAAACCAGTATTTTTTGGTTTTCATATAAATGAGATGGAGCTTTCTTTTGTTTGGACAGTTACAGACTTACATATGCAATAATAAATTAACTTTGATTTGTCAGAATGGGATCCAATCTTTATTCTGACAAAATACTTTGAGGAAGAACTTTAACTATCCCTGCCCCCATCTTCAAACTAAAGAGCAGGTTCTAGGAAGTTTTATTCATGACACTGTTAGGCCTCTGTCTAATCTTTTCAAGACTGTAAGCCCTCACAGTGGTGTAGGATTTATTTTCTGGACTTAGTAAATGTTTGGACAGCTGTTTATTCTCTAATATTATGTTTTTATTTTTCTCTTTTCTATGTGTTTTGTGGTTAAGAGGGTGGATTATTAAAGATTTACCTGATATGTAGAAAACTACTGTCTAGAAATGGGAATGTTGAACCAAGAGCTATGGGCTTTAAATTAGACTTCTGATGTGCCACAGATTAATAATACTGCTGTCTCTTTTAATCATTGTGCGCTCTGAATAAAGCGAGGGTTTGACTTTTAGAGACATTGGGGCTTCACGGATTTCTTTATCATATCTGGGAGTTGCTGTGGAGACTTGTTGGTCTGTAAGATCTGTTCTGCTGTAATTAAGAGCTTGCTACTGTTTGTTCTGTCTCACAAATTCACAGACAATAGCAAAATGTAGGAGAAAAATACTTTTGAGAATTATTTTCTGATGGAAAATGCAATGTTACGAGAGAGATCAACCTTCTTCCCAGAAAGAGTGGTTGGCCACTGAAATGGTCTGCCCAGGGAGCTGGTGGAGTCACTGTCCCTGGAAGCATTTATAAAAAGACTGGATGTGGCATTTAGTGCAGTGGTTTATGAGTGCAGTGGTTGATGAGCAGGTGTAAGATAATAGGTTGGACTTGATGATCTCAAAGGTCTTTTCCAACCTAATTAATTCTATGATTTTTTAATTCTGTAGGGCAATGGTAAAGTCACCACTTTTCTCAGTTTTCCATAGCATTTATCTCCTTGCAGTTGTGATGGTGCAGCCCTATTCTGGGGAATCTGGTATTTTGTGGGAGTGCTTTTTCTGTGCTTAAGCCAATGCTTACCTTCTTTCCTTCTGCAGTACTGCAGGTACTCTTTCTGTAAGTGGAGGAGTTTTGCATTCCTTCTTGTGCATTTATGTTGGACCCAGACTTCGTAGTCTGGTTTCACAGATGATTTAGAATAGCCCTGGAGATGTAATCAAAGTCTAACTCTGTCCTTCAGCAAATATTTTCACATGATATGTCAGGAGTGTTGGGTTGGCAGACTTCTTTTTAATGTTATTCTGGCTTTTAGATCTCTGAACTAGTAAATATGCATACATATTTTTAAAGGAAAATGCTCTGTGTTTCTCGTTTTATGCTTGTTATAAGTGTTTGCATTTGCCACTTGGTTTCAGTATTGTGGTTCATAGAAACTAATACGTATATGGGATTAATTTACTATTCTTAAATTTCTGGCAGATCAGAATGTTATTGAAGGAATTGGGATGATGGTGGTCTGAAATCTAGACAAAAGTTACTGAAAGCCTGCATTGTCTAAAAGGCGAAAAGGTCATGTCATACTTTTGTATGTGCTGTTGACACGTCAGCTACAGTAGGTACTCAGAGTCCCATGTAAATTCGTGTCGGGTTTTGGTGGAGTATGAAGTGGGCCACTTGCCCACCCGCAGTCCCCAGGTATGGGATGGGGGCTCAAGGGGGTGTCCTGTCCCAAGGGGCCATGAGCGATTGGCTCCCCCTGCACTGGCTCGGGAACGGGACAGGCCACCACCTCCCCCCGAGCTGGGACAGAGCTTGAGCCGAACAAACCATGGCCTGAGCAGGAGCCAGGGGTGAAGCAGCCTGAGCTTTTCCTGTTAGTCCCTGTGCATGGAGGGCTCCGAACCTGGCTTACCCTGATGCCTGACAGCCACCTGCTCGGGAGAGTATTTCTCCCATGGGGCTTGCTCACATAAACTTGTGCCATGTGGATTGTAAAGAGATGGATTTTTTTCTTTTTTTTTTTCTTGTTAAGGTTTTTCAGCCAGTGAATCTGGCTCACTCTTCCGGGCTGGCATTGGACACTGAGGACAGGCAGCGCTGCCAGTGCAGGGAGACCCTGCAGTCCCAGCCCTCAGGACAGCGCGGAGGGAGCACAGACGCTGTCCGGCAGGTGTGGGAGGTGGGAGCCGCCCTTCCCTTTGCCGACCCGACAACAAAGGGCGCTGCGGGGGGATCTGTGGGGATGAGGGGAAGGTGCCTTCCGCTCCCGCTCTCATGCCCAGACACGCACAGTGGTGGTCCCATCCTGCAGCCTGGTGGAGAACAAGGCCAGCTGGGCAAACACACACATTTGCATTAAACGCATTTGGGATGGGACAGGATGTGCAGCATGTGGCTCCCGGTTCCTTCCCCTCCCCTCTCCTGGTTCCTGGGTGGGGCTTATTTGCATATTCATGAGCTGCCTGCCTTTGTGGTGTTTTGTGTGCCTCTGCACAGCACCAATTTTTGCTGAGATATGAACAGCAAAGTATTGAAACTGCAGANGACCCGACAACAAAGGGCGCTGCGGGGGGATCTGTGGGGATGAGGGGAAGGTGCCTTCCGCTCCCGCTCTCATGCCCAGACACACACAGTGGTGGTCCCATCCTGCAGCCTGGTGGAGAACAAGGCCAGCTGGGCAAACACACACATTTGCATTAAACGCATTTGGGATGGGACAGGATGTGCAGCATGTGGCTCCCGGTTCCTTCCCCTCCCCTCTCCTGGTTCCTGGGTGGGGCTTATTTGCATATTCATGAGCTGCCTGCCTTTGTGGTGTTTTGTGTGCCTCTGCACAGCACCAATTTTTGCTGAGATATGAACAGCAAAGTATTGAAACTGCAGAGAGGTGGACCACAGATAAGCGGGGGTCTTCTGTATTGCTCTTCAAATGGCTATTTTTCTCTGTATGTGATTTTAAATATTTCTCCTTCATAATCCTTGAAACCTCTGCCAGAGTTATTTGCAGATTCTTTAAGGGGGCCTTTGCTTGGTCACAAAATTAATAAACTAAGCAAAATTTGCTGCAGCTTAACTTGTAGCTAGCCTGACCTGATATGCTTTCTGTTTGGCTTTTTTAAGTCCTACTCTGCTACTTTTGTTTTCTGAAAGCAACATTTCCAGTAGTTACCCTTAAGCTGCCACTTAAGTAATTACCCACTTCCTTACTATTGTTTAAGGATATATACCCTGTTTCATATTGCTCTGGGATCCCTGTCTTTTATTGGTTTCAAAGCAAGCCACTAATAGCTTAGAAATCACTTATATAGCCTAATATGCATTATTGTAAGTGGTTTGTAAGTAGCTGCATTAAACTGTGTTAATTTTTCTAATTCAAACTTCAGTTTGTTTATTTAAGGAGAATCTATTTTGAATATTACTTCACTAACTTGCTTCTTCCTTGTGGAGCCCTAGAGTATTGGGGCCCCTCATTATTGAGCCCAGGTTCTAAAATTGGTTGGTGATGCTTTGTGCCACAATAAGTTGAGTCATCTCTGGAGGCTTTGACAGCCTAGATGAGATCCAGAATCCACCAACGTGGGCTGTCCAAGCCAACATGCTATTGAAAAGCTGCCGTTAAGTAACTTATTCTTAATGAATGTGAGAGCAATGTCGGTATTTTTCAAAATTAGGAAGATAATTCTCCTCATTTTTTGTTGTATATGAGTGTGATTTGTAGCCTACCACCCACAAAGATCTGTTGCAGAGCTCTGCTGGACTGATATTTCACTCAGGAAAACTTGGGAGAGAATAATCAATTCTGTGTTGGCATTGCTAACCACCTGCTTACATGTACAGTGTTTTTTTGCAGTTCCTATCCGGGCAAGACTAGGGATGACTTAAAGGTCGTCTTGCCTGAGTCAGAGCATATAAAAGAACACAGAGAAGGAGGTTCTTGGCTTTAAAAAATATAAAATTCCATACAAATTAATGGCCTGTATGACTGTTTTTGTTATACTGTATCTTTTGTTTGAACTGACTTGCTTTAGCTTCAGAAACATAGAGTATTGCTATATCTAGAGTATCTTGTAAACATATGTTGGAGTAAAGATTTTGGGACTGACTGGCTGCTAAGTCTCGCCCTGTTCCTAACTGGAACCACTTCTAAATACAGTTATACCTCCTCCATCGCGAGNTGTGCCCACGCCACCCTGACCCGCACCCGAGCCGTGCCCGCGCTGTGCCCGCGCCGTGCCCGAGCCGCCGTGGGGGTGGGGAGATGAAGGGGTCAGGTTGGTATGGGAGTTTCTTTCCCTTTAACATCCACTGGTCCTGTGAGAGAGGGGCAGCGCTCCCGGATGACCTCAGAGTGTGGGGGAACAGAAGGCCCCTCCCAGCACTCAGCTTGCCTCACTTTCGTGAAGCACCCTCCCCGCAGGGCAGGGTGAGTCCTGCCCCACAGGCACCGCGGCACCGCCCCTCAGCAGAGCAGTCAAACTGCGCATGTCTCAGGCAGCTGAGCTCGCAGACGGCAGAATCATATTTGCGAAAAAATTGCTTTGCAAATGGGCGAGGTCGTGAAGGAGAAGTCGTGATACAGAGAGGATTCACTGTAACGGCTTATGTTTCAAAAAGTCTATTCCAGCAGCTGTAACACAGCTACATGTGCTGGAAGCTGAAGCCATGGTGACTGGAGGTGATCCAGAAATCTCTAATGGCTATTTTCCTAAATGGTTGCTGTTTGACAAATTTCTTTTTGTGTATTACTGAACCAGTGTTGAACATCCGCTGCTGGTGCTGCCAATGACCCTTGTGTGGCAGAACACCAAAACCAAGATGATACTATATCTTTGTTTAGTTCTAGGAAATAGACTATACTCATAAATTGAAGACACTAAAGAGCAATGGAAGACAAAGAGAAGACAAACAAAGTCAGTCTGGTTTAGTATTTCTTCATGCAGGTTTTGTGATAACTTCTTGACACATGAGCTTCTGTTTAATCTGTCATGTCTGGGAAGGCATTTTAAGTGCAAAACAAGTAGAAAATAATCTGAAAATACAGAAAATGTACTGAAGATACAGTTCTGCATCAAAGTTTTACATTAGCTTGCCTTTTTTATTTGGAAAGAAAATGTAAGGGTATTTGCTAAAAACAGTAATTATAAGACCTGAGTCAACAGAAATATTCTACTGATCTGAAGAAAAAGTTAACTTTTCAGTGAAGGTTGATTTTTTTTTTTTCTTTTTCTTTGTTTTCCCCCCATTGTTAGTAAAATTAATCTTGGATATGAACAGCTATTGAAATTATAAAACATGCTACTCAAATTGTAATTGTAGTTTTTCTGTTTCCATGAAAGTCTCAAGCAGATTTAAAAAGGAAAAAACAAAACCCAAAGCCACTAGAGGATGAAGTAGGCAGCTTACACAAGAGAAGTCGCAAATGGAAAATATATTAACTAGAACATCTTGAGCTTGGCCTACATCAGTTCACTGAATGCTTTGAATTTATGCCCCCTTTGGAAGGGGTGGTTCTGACTTCCCATCCGCCTGCTGATTTGATGGTTGTTTCAGGATCTTTTGCCCAGGATTAGTAAGTCCTTAATTTTCTGAGGTTTATGATCAGGCGTTGCAAGGCAAGTCTGCATAGGTGATGGTTGGTCTTAATTGCTATTCTAGAAAAGGAAGTCTCAAAATCTAGACTCATCAGTCAGAGCTCTGGGATTTCCAGTGGAGAAAAATTACGCAGTATTTTGTTTACCTTACTCCACAGTTTAGATGAGTAGCTCTAGCAGCCTCATCACTTGTGACTTGGAATAGAGGCTGTTGTACTGTGAAAGAGCTGTCCAAATTTTTTGTCCTTTTCTGTTGAAGACTCTTAGCTTGGGGAGATTTCACCCACTCATTTTTGGCTTACGGGTCTGGCAGCTAAGTTTGCTGAAGGACCATCATTTTCCTCCTTCACAGTGTGTAACTCTGGCAAGACTTTGCAGGGTCAGATGGGGCACCTGAGCTTACTCTCCTGCCTGAGTGTGTGTTCTCACCTTGCTTTCCTTTGCAGTATTATCCTCCATGAGCTGTGGCTCTCCAAAATGGAAGTGCAGGGACAATCCGTTCAGTACAAGTAGTGCTGTCCGTATTGGCATCCAGTGCAGAGCGGAGGGAGGAAGCAGGTGTGATTCGAACACCAGAGGGCTGAAAAACAGAGAGGAGGGAGAAAATGCTAGGGTGGGAGACAGAGGGCAGGTTCTTGGAGGGGAGGAATAAAGAATGTGAGAGCCAGAAACTGTTTAAAAGAAAGAAGGACAAGGAGAGGTGAGAGGAGTTGATTTAGAAGTGACAAACAGCAATAAGTAACAAAAGGAGGTTCTGAGAATAGAAAAAATGTGGGTAATTTCTTTTCTGGTTTAAATAAGTTCGAGATGGCTTGAATGATTTTTCTGTAAAAGTGTAACTGTGTGATACTGCTGAGATTTTGTGGCAGGCCCTTTAAGTGGAAGGTACTTTTTTCAGGAATATCATTCAGCAGCTCACTCGCTATCCAGGTTTTGAATTAGTTGTCTCTGAACAAGAGTATTTTATCTGTATATTTTAATTTTGTCTCTATTTTACCAACTGTTGCATCTTTGAAGAGAGATTGCCTGTGTCCTTCAAATGCCTGTGGCATTTCCAAGAGGAACCATCTTTCTGTAAATGGAAGTATTTTCTATGAATATAAAATTCATAACATGAATTAATTAGTTGAATGTGTTAATACGAATGTGGGTGTGCAAAGAAGTCTAAAATGTTAAAATACTGGATGGTTTTTGTACCTGATACGTTTTTCATGATTCATAATGGTGAATAATGATCCATGCTCATGGAAAAGCTGCTTGTTTTTGCCTTTGGTCATTTGAAATTAATAATATGCTTCTATTATAAGCTTAGACAGTGATAATAAAAGTAGTACTTGTGTTTGTCAATATTTTTGAAAAATAAGTCTTTGGAGATTTCTGAATGTTTTATTTAATGATGAGAACAGTAAATCTGTCCTGTGGGGTGTCTGGGTGAGCTGTCTTATATCAAAACATTATGGATCGATTTTTATACTTTACAGCTGTGTTTTGAGAATAAGTACTGGAATGAAAGCCAAAACTCCCCTCTGATCTTTAAGAACCATACTGGAGAACAGTTAGAGTGTTGATTTAATTTTCTGTTTTAGCAATTTTGAGGAGGAGTTAAAAGGAGGAACTTGAACTGTCTTCTTAACTTGGTTTTCAAGCAGTCTCAGAATTAGTTAGGTCATTGTAGAGATACAGCTATCAATTTCTATGCAAGTATTTAGGTTTATGAAGACAGACACCCAGTGAGGTCTTTATTTTCACTTAAATCCATTATTTACATTTAATTGTGGAAGTAGGGGCTTACTGGAATTGCTGAAGAACTCTGGATTTGCTTCTTCAGTTATGAATGCTATGAAAGCCAATCATCAGAGCTTCTCTTCTTGGAGTACTGAGTTTTACATTCCTGACACATTCTGTATCTTAATCAGCTCTTTACACATTGTGTTTTGTCTTAACTTTATTCTGAAATTCAGTGTGTCTGCAGGTTGTGAGACAGTGTTACTAGCATGTGATACAGTATGAAAAAAAAAGACTATTTGTGCTTGTAACAAGGCTTGCTTCAGCTTGAGTAAGAAAAATTGTGAGTTTTCTGCCTGATTTAGAAGCACACATTTTCAGGGAAATCAACTGCTTCACAAATAGCTATGCAGTGGGAATTTATGGATTAAGTTGACCCTTACATGTATTTTGCCCTCATAAGGACATGTTCCTTTGAGAGTTGTAATGCAGACTAATTTCAGTTTAGTTGAGCCATAAGTTTTCTATATGCATGTGTTACACTGAAGACCCCCGCTTATCTGTGGTTCACCCCTCTGTGCTTTCAAGACTCTGCTATTCATTTTTCAGTGAAAAGCGGGGGTGTGTGCAGGAGCAGAAAACACCACAAAGGCAGACAGCTCACAAATATGTAGAAGAGCTCATGAATATATAAATGAGCCCACCCAGAAGCCACCGGGACTGGCGAGGGGGGGGAGTTGGGAGCAGCAAACCACATGGCCTCTATTATACAACTAGTATAATAATGATTTCCTTTTGCATGTGTGCGTTGTCATGCAGGTGTCTCCTGTTTCCCCAACTGCTCTATGCTCATGGAAGAGTCTTCCTACTAGGACCCCTCTGTGGTCTCTTGAAAATAGTACAGTGCTTACCTGATAAAATGGCAATTTTCTGTGATGGAATGGGCCTACTGAGGATATGGGTCAAGTTAGGAATAGCTCTGCTTCCCCAGTCTGCTACACTGTGAGAAGGAGAGCAGGTCTGAATGTGAAGGTGTGTTGGGAACTGCTGTGGTGGTGGACTGATGTTTGAAATGCCTGTGGTTGTGGACTCTGCTTTTGCTTCTACCTTTCACTAGTGACTTCAGGCCAGTTGTGGTTTTGTACATGTTCTAATGTTTGGAAAGAATTGTATGAATTAACTTTTCTTTAAATAAATTGTGGGTGTTCTTTATACTGAGTTTCATGCAGAAAAAGAACGGAAGAGTATTTTTGTCTTGTACTAAAACCAGGGCCTTGTATTCATCTGTTAATTGGAAGGATTTCCATCTACTGTAATGTAACTGTATAAAAATAAACTGAACAGTTTGTACAGCACCCATAGCTAAAAACTGCATCTAAGTGGCCTGGAGAATACTTAAGGAATAGGACTTGCCTCTCTGAAAATCAGAATCATTTTGCAGACTACTTGAAACAGGAAAAAAAAATCAATGATCTGTACTAACAATCCTTTGAGAGCGAGCTGGCCTATGGTTATGCAAGCACATGTATGAATTTAGTAGTCTCAGGGGCAGTACCATAAAAATGCCAGCTGTAACCTCTATTCCTTTCTATAAAATTCAAAGTTTAAAATTCTTATCAGCATTTTCTTTTGTATACAGAATGAATGGCAAATATAACTGGCTTATTGCATGGTGAAACCTGCAGTTAATAGTGAGATTATGGAAATCTCCAATGCTTCAATCTTAACATTAGGAAGCGGTTTTTCACAGAGAGAGTAATCGCATATTGGAATGGGCTGCCCAGAGAGGTGGTGGAGTCACCATCCCTGGAGGTGTTTAAGAGAAGACTGGACGAGGAGCTTAGTGACATGGTCTAGCAGGGCGGTGTAGGGCTGGATGACGTTGGGCCCCTTCCGGCTCGGAGTGGCCTGCTAGACTGTGAGGGATCCAGTTTGGTGTTATGCTCTGCGATGTGCTCTCGGTCTCCTTACGGGTGTTAGATGGTGAGTTGGACTAGATGATCCTTGTGGGTCCCTTCCAACTCATAACATTCTGTGATTCTGTGTGTGATTCTTGTCCCATGTTAGAAGAACCCCCACCCATGCTATGAGTGACAAATGTTAAAGCCTTAGTACGTATTTGGCTTAATTGTTCATACATGATATAAATGGATTTTATGGTATTTCAAATAATGTGATTTTCAGATGTCAAACTATGGGAAACAGTTTATGTGAAGGCATTTGATCGAGGACATGATTTTCCAAGAGCTTTGATATTTCAGTACACCCAGCAAAAACTTCAGAGCTTATTTTTCTTCTGGCTGCTTTATGTAAACAGGCTGTACTTGTACCAAAACTATTTTTGTTCCATGAGTATAATTGTTGCCTGCAGTTTCATCTAATCATCCAGTGTTACAGTTAGTTTTCGAAAAATAGATGTAGTAATTTGAAAGTTTTTCTGTAACAAGTAATTTATAACTATCCATTTGAAACAACATCCAGGAAAAATGCTTACTGCAGACTTTATTTTTGTAAGGTTTTTTTTTTTTCCCATTCAGCCTCTTATTAAGTGTTGAAACTTTTCAGAAGCTATTGAGTGGATCTTCTTTTCCTGTCATTGGATTTTCAGTACTTGCAGTTGTGTTTACTACATACTTGCAGAAGTTGGATATGATAGGTTTATATATCAAACGCTCAAAGCAGGGTTCAGTAAGGATGGTGGCACCTCGCGTGCCTCCTTGATGCTTAGCAGCAACATTTTAAATTGTTATGGAAAGTAAAAGCAGCTTCATCATTGCATTATGACAATCAAGTTTGCTGAGATTCGTAGTGTAAGTAAATCTAACCAAATACTTCTGCTATACTGATATTTTCATGGTTTTTATCACTGTAAAATATTTTCTTTCCTTCTTTATAAAGGTCTACTGGCTGTCAGTATCTTTCTGTCAACATATCGCTATAGCTCTTCTCTTGTGTATACGTTAAAAATTACTGTATCCGTAGTAAAAATACTTTAATTGGAGAACTTCTTTGTAAACTTTTATGGGTAAAAATACAGCCATAAAAGAGTCTCTCCTTTAAAATTGCAAATGCAATAAGACGTACACTAAATCAGAAATTTGGGCTTAATTCACCTGAGCAATATTTATATTCCACTGTGATATAAAATGTATATAGAATTTACCCTTTGAGGCTACTGCAAATATGAGAAACAATAAGAACATTCAAATGCAAGTTTTATAACACAACTTCTGTGTTAGCATAACAATGTACTTTAACTGTATTTGGAGTGTGCAAGAGGAAGAACTGGAAAAGCCTTAAAAAAGCAACAGAGAAACAGGACACAGTCGCTTTATCATACAGTGACTTGTATACTAAGTGGAAGATTTATAAATGAGGCTGATTAGTTTGTTGTTGCCTTAGGGATTTTTATTTTAATTTTATCACTGTTAAACATTGCTTGAAAGAGCGTGCTGCAGACTTTTGGTTTTTTTGTTTTTGCAGATGTTCATTTTCCTTAATTATGTGTATCTAAAAGGCTTTCTTGTGTCAGTTTGAAAACTCTTATTGTGGGGAGAGAATGTAGTCTGCTGTCAGAAAGGTGCATGGGTTCAAACGAGAGTCTGTAATGACTGCAGGTCTCTTGATTTACTCTCAGCTGTGTGCATCAGGCTGCTGGAAATCTGCAATCACACTTTTTGCTTTTTTACAGGAGTTCCTGTTTTATGAGTTTCAGTAACATTTTATGTTATAGATGCATTAAGCTTGTTTACTTTCAGGTTTTAAACTCATTTGGAATTCTTTTCATAACTTCATGTATGTGGCATTATCGTATGTTTTTCCAATATCATCCGATAATTCAGTACTTTAATGCAGGTATGTTTAGATTAATACTTAAATCTGTGGGCAACCAGTTGATTTGAGCAAAGTATTTTCTTTAGCTCACATAGGCGCACAGTTAATTGTGTGTCCATGCTCTAAAATGTCAAATCATAAATCCAGTGCAGAAAATATTTAGGAATGTCTAATGTCTTTTCTCTTACAACTTAGAAAATATGTGATCAGTCCTGAAGTAAAAATATTCCTGGTAAATAACAAGATATAAATTGAAAAATAGGCTTATCCTTATGTGAGAGTGTTCATGCACAGGGATGGCATTGGTTTAACTAAGCCAGTCCGGTGTGATTTTATATATTCAATTGCTGTCATTTGTATGTATTGAATTCACTTTCTCCCAAGGTACTTTGGGACAATAGTTTGATTTGTTTTTTCTGTGTCAATTTTTCCATATTTAGGAATATTCTTGAATATTTTTCAGTTAGAGGAATTAAGCAATGGATTCAAGCCAAATGTTCTTATTCCTATCTCTGTTCTGTGCCTCCCCTTGCATGTGCCCCCCCCATCACATTTACAAAAAGGAGATGCTTAGCTTCATACAAACTATAGTTACATTTGGGAGGGTTTAACTTTTATATGCAATAGAAAGTTATTCCTCAGTGGTTTCCTCAGTGATTATGTGAAATGTGTTTTTTAACTGACACTCCGGTGGGTTGTTACCATCCTCAACACGGAATTTGTATCTCCTCAAAGTCTGTCAGGTAACTAAATGATGGAGTTTGACTTAAAGCAGTCCCATCTAATGGGTGTTTTGAGTTGAGAGTACACTTTAGAGTGATATGCATGTGAAAGTTCAGCACCTCACAGCTTACTCGTAAATGATGGTCACAATGGACTGAAAAGAAAAATCATAGTGTGGGAAGAAAATAACTTCCAGTAATGTATTTTAATGTACAGTCTAAAACCCATGTATCTATAAATCAGTTCTAAGATTTTAAAAAAAGAGCAGATAAATTGAATTAAACACAATGAATGGCTTGAGCCCACCTTCCTCCCTCAAGTACTGAAATTTTTATGAGCTAACAAATGTAGAAAGTTGTGAGCAGTTTCTCTGTGATGCAAGTTTAATGATGTCCATGTTTCCAGAGGGACGATGTGATGGGTATGAGAGTAGCCTTCCTTTCTCCATCTAGGAAATCTGCAACATAGGAATATAATGTTAAGCTCTCCTTTTTAGAAATTATTTGGAAGTTTTTTTCAATAACTTATCCATGAGCAAGAAGTTAGCACACTGAACTGGTTAATTTAGAGAAAGTTAAGATTTGTGTAGTCCGCTTGAAGTACTTTACTCTCTGTGACAATGGTGTAAAATTTGAATGACCATATGAAAGATGCTTTGCTGGCGTGGACTGCAAGGAACCCTCTTGTTTTGATTAGCTGTTTGCTGTTGCTGGTTCCAGATGAATGAGTTAGGCTGAAGAACATCTTTCTTGTGTCCTCACGCAGAATGCTCTTGTAACCAACTTTCTTGTTGCCTTGGTCTCCATCAGGTGACTCTTAATTTAAGAATCTGTGTATTAGCTTGCTGCCTGTGATTGTTTTTAAGTGAAAAGTGCAGTTTGTATTTCTTTTGGTTCAATGATAGTATTTCCGGGCAACTTACTGAGGTTGATATGCTTTTTTTCCGAATATAGACTCATCAGAAATTCCTGTGGCTCATGAACATTCAATGTTTCATCCCTCCTTTTTTTTTCCCCTGTAGAGAATTAGAAAAATGCCCATGCAAGCACATACTACTAGAAGTTTTCCTTTTACCATTACAGCTTGAAAGACTCTCTGTAGAAGGAGGGACGTTACTCACTTCAGGAACTATACTTTCCTTCATCTGCTATTACTACTTTATTGGTCAGTACAAGTCTCTCCCACATTGTCTTCTTGTGCAGATGAATAATTTCAAGCCATCTTCTCCATCTTTTACCAGATTCAGGAATGCAGCTTTCCAAAGTACATCTGCAAGTTTTTAACCTGCACTTAAAACATATAGGCAGACATATACAGTGATCCCCTGTTACTCGCGGGCTGTTGGGTCTGGCCCTCTTCACACGAGTCTTGGAATCCACGAAGATAGCAAACCCACTAAGTATTCAAGTATGCCACACCCCCTCCCCTACTAAAGTCTGGAGGATGGTCCTGAGAGCGGGGCTTGTCTCAGTTGTCTGGCTGTGCTCCAGCGAGGTGGGAGAGCACCAGGGTGTGGGATAGGCGCTGGGTAAGCGGTGGCTGAGCGAGCACCAGGCACGGCCCCTGGGCTCCACTGGGCCCCGGCCACGGGACCTGCCTGACTGTGGGCATGCAAAGGGCACCACAGGGTTTGCGGGGGAAGGTGCCTCCCGCTCCTGCACAGACACACACACACAGTTCTCCTGCAGCCTGGCAGAGAACAATGCCAACCATGCAGACATCCCGAGGGCCCCCGTTCCCTCTGCCCGTAACCGCTCCAGCAGCTTCTCCAGGTCCGTCCCGCCATGGTGCGGCTGCCTGCCCACCCCCTTACCCCCGCCCCGCCTTGGCACGGCCAGGCACCAGCCCGCCAGTCCCTGCGGGACGGGGCAAGGTGCCTCCCGCTCTCACGTACAGACACACACAATGGCAGCCCCGTCACCCCATCTTGTAGCCTGGTGGAGGACAATTCCAGCTGTGCAAAAACACACGTTTACACTAAACACATCCCGGCCGCGCCACGATGGCTCCCGGCTGGGACCAATTTACATAATCCTGAGCAGACTGGGTTCATGGTAGGTTCTGTGTGTTCTGCACACACACCAGATCCCACAGCTTGCTGGAAAAGCAACAGTGACTATTCGGATCCCGCACGTTATGGTTCACGACTATGCGGAGGATCACTGTAACTTCTTAAGCTTTTATTTCCTTTGTCTGTGTTGTTTTCTTTGTTCCTTTTACTGGTGTGTGTAATGACCTTATCAGAAGTTTATACCGAAAATGACCTCCAACTTTTATGTGAACATGCTGACTTATTTCACTTCTACAAATTTCGCTGTACAGCCAGAATAGCTGTATGTCACTGGTTTAACATGAAAAAGGGCTCATTTGTTAGCTTGATAACCTTTGTGTTTCTGGATTTAGGTCATATTTGCATCTGGTAGAGTTTGTGGAAGTCTATTTTCTCAGTACACAGATCACAGAAAAAGCATTGTATGAAATCATCAACAATATTTTTTTTCAGCGTCATATACCAGATGGGTTTGAGACCTGGTTAGCTATCTGTTTTTGTTAATCTTGCTTCGCTACTTCAGACCTCAAAACTTAATTTCCACATCTGCTGATCAGCATAGGGTCATAGGAATTGCTATATTGGGTCAGACCATCTGTTTTTTAATTAGGACTAGTAACAGATGCCTAGGATGGTGATGCAAAAAAAAAAAAAAAATCTACAATAGGCAGTTATGATGCTAGTATACTCTGGGATGTCTCTGTGAAATCCTGTTAGTTTGGCTTGTGTCATAAAATTAAAACACTTTGGTATCTATTCCAAATCTTTGTTGTTCAAATATTTTGTATTAAAATGTAATCTTATCTTTTGTTCTTCCCTCTTATGCTGCTAAGCTTTTGGCCTGGCAGTCCTGTTTCCCTTTGCAGTATGTTCCCTAGGTAATGGTATGAAGGAGTATACCTGTATGTTAATGGTGAACTTGTCAGCTTTCATTTAGCTGAACATGATCATTTGTTCTTGAAGTATTCTGGGTGGAAATTCTTCTCTGCCTTTCATGTGCCGTTTTCTGTCTTGGAGTGGTGGGAGAAATTTTAATCCTCCTGATTTTCCCCTTCATAGGGATGTTTCTATGCTGCTTGTTATTCTTGGGCCCTGTCTCTGTAAGGTTTTCAAGTAAACTGCAGTAACTGGATGATTCAGATTTTCCATTGTGTTTCAGTTGCAGAAACTCTGTTGATTCCTGTGAGAGAGAATTTTTATGCCTTTGCAGATGTATAATTCTTAGGAAATACCTTCATAATTTTAGCTTTTAATTGAGTTGTAATGGTGAAGGTGGCTTTGCGAAGGGAGCGTTGGCTAAACCTGCGAAAGTGCTGCTCTAAACACACGAGACTACCTGGCTGGGGCAGAGCCTCTTTTTGAGGGCTAAGGTGTTGTTTGTGCTTCCCGTGGCAGTTGTACATTCAGGAGAGGCAGTACTTTTCTCTAACTGCAATTAGAGTACTACTTAAAGGTTGATTAAATTGGCTAGTCAAACTTCTTTCTTTTTGTTTTGGTAGTAGCAGCAGCCTTAATACCTAAACACAATTCCCAAAACAGGGGTTCTGGGGATCTACAGGTGGGCATGGAACACAATAGAAATCACTTTGCTTGTTTTTGCTATCTTGTGATGATCAAGAGCAAGTGGTGTAGGAACCAATTGATGTAGATCAAGATTATAAATATCTCTGTAAAAGGGGTCTTCATTCTTTTCAGTTTTGCAGCAGGAGGCTCATTTTTAGTGGAATATTGCTTGGATATTGCCAGCCTCCATAAATTGCTTACTTTTTTTGATTAGAGGCTTAGTAAACTCAAAGCTCAAAATGAGTGCAAGTTAGTAGTGAAGTGGATAGTATTTGGGTGAACAGCTGAGAAGGCAAATAAGAAATTTAATGGTGGGGAGAGAGCTTCTTGTGAGATATATTAGTAAAGAGAAATGAAGCATTGAACCCTCTCCTAACTAGCAAGGGAATGCGGTTGTTTTTCCAGGCTGCTTCTAAGCATTAGAGCCAGCCGTCTTAGTAGTGCTGTGTTCAGGTTTCCAAGGAGATGAGATATTTTTGTGAAATTGAGAAATCATGGGAAGAGGAGTTTTAAAATGCGTGTCAAACCTCAAAATACAGTGGCAGAAAGAACCTGGTACGTGTAATATTTTAAGGATAGAACTTAAATGCCATAGGATTGAAATTGTCTTTTTCAATGGTCAGGATTAGTGTTTAACTGAGAGTTATTTCAGGAGGATAAACAACATTACTTTCATTTTTAACTGCTTCGAGGGGAGACCAAATGCCTTGTAATAGATATTGTTTATTCCAAAGTCTGGAAGAATTCTTTACTCAGTATCAAACCCCTTAAATGTTACTGAGAATTTGTTTGTTCAAAGAGGCTGAAGATCTAATTCTTGAGCTAGCTATTTGGGTTGAGAGTGTTCAATGAATAGATTTTGCATATTGACCAACCCAGGAATGTTCCATGTTTAGAACTTTAAGAGCTACTTCTTGAGGAAACTAGAGATTCTTGGTTGACAACAGCATGCGTGATGCATATTATTTTAGATGCAAAAATGCAAGACTTTGCTTGGGAGTTCTTGGTAGTTGCAGTGAGTCCTGTGAAGCTGCCAGATGAGTGGGCTGATTTTACTAATTGTAAAGACATGCCATGTTTTGTGCAAGACCTCATTAGTAATAGAGATGGACTTCTGTATTGGTAGTGACATCAGAGTTTTTGTTACAGAATGTTCTAGTGTGGCATTGTTAAGATTAGCAGCAGATTTACCAACAAAAGGAGAGATTGATTATTATTTCTGCTTACATACTGCAAATTATGTATTTGCTACTGCATAGCCTGTTTGGATTTAGGATCCCTTCTAGTTGTAGATTTGTTGTGGTTCTCCTGGCTGTTTTTCTGTTTCTTTTGTTTATTTTCAACCTCTTGTGATTTAATTTTTATGCCTATGCTGTCATTAAATAGGGTGATCTCTGTTTTTATTCCTGCGGTTACAGTGCTATTTGTGCACTTTTTGTATGGCTGGCAGGTTCAGTGGGCAGGTAGGGCGAGTAGCAGGAAACCATTGGGAGATTCACTATGAATTCCTGAAAATTCAATAGGAGAAGGGTAAACAAAGTAAATATACTACCCCATGGATTAGAATTTGAACTAGAAGCCTTTGGGGGACTGTACTACAGGCTCTAGGTGATATTGAGGGGGAATAGATTTATTGTACAGAGGTAAAAACCATTGGCTGCAATTTAAGTGCAGAGTGCCCCCAGAAGTTGCGGGGGAATAGATTTGAGCAGGTCCCGTGAGTTATGCAATTTGTGAAGATACCAAACCCATGAATATTCAATTACCCCCCCCCTGCCCATAGCCACACATGCTCCACTAATAAGGTCTGGAGGGCAGTCCTGGAAGCCCTGGCTCGCACTGTCGCAGTTCATTAAAGCAGAGGAAGCACCTTTTGGTGCCTCCTGGCTGCGGAATCCGGGTCCAGGACATTCTGCTCAACTCACCGCACAACTCGCTGAAAATCCAACCACAACTAATTTAGTACGTGAATATGCGAACGGTGAATATGCAGGAGTTTCTCTGTGTAACTAGTGTTTTAAATCAGTTAACAATGAACTACAGTCAGTCCTCCATATTTGCGGATTACACGTCTCCCGAGGGTCCTGTGGAACCTTTAATCTGCAAATACGGGTCAGACATTAGTATGGCAAATTATTGCCAGAAGTATGGCAACTTTGGAACGCTGCAACATCTCGGCCTTCTTCTGGGCAGCGAGGAGCATGGGAGTCGGGTTTTTTCCCTTGAACTGCAGCAGCTAGCATGGGCAGGAGTGCTTTGTCTGAGTCTATGTCTACATATAAAGATATTTCAACATTGATGCAAAGAAGCAAGTGAGCTGAAAACTTGCTTTGTTTGCATTCATGAAAATATTTGTAATACATATCGTAGTTGAAAATACTGTTGTTCTCAAGAAAGAACACAATGAATTGCAGAGGTTTTGAACATTATGAAACTGTTAAGGGATTTTACTGATGCAGAAAAAGGGATGTCTTTACAAGCTACCTTTGCACAAGCTTTCATCTTCCGTTTTCATCTGAGAAAATAGGGAAGGCAGCATGCTTTCACCTAATTACATCTTATGCTTTACATGGGGACTTACATTTCATATCCAGGAGCATTCCAGAGCCATGCCTGTGACTGTTGCACTTCTTGCCTCCAAAATGGTGCCAGTGATTATAGAATCATAGTGGACTTTTCTGATCTAAACAATTCTAAGATAATAGTCCAGCTGTTAACCTAACACCACTAAGTTCATCAGTAAGCCATGTCCCCAAATGCCTCATCTCCATGTTATCTACACCTCTATGGATGGTGACTCTGACTCCCTGTGCAGCTTGTTCTGATGCTTGTCAATTCTTTCAGTGAAGAAATTTCTTCCTAATAGTTTGTCTAAACCTCTCCTGGTACAACTTGAAGCTGTTTCCTCTTGTCCTGTCACTTGTTGCTGGGGGTCAGTCTCTTCTCCCAGGCAACCAGTGACAGAATGAGAGGACAGTCTCAAGCTCTGCCAGGGGAAGTTTAGGCTGGATGTTAGGAAGAAATTCTTCACAGAAAGAGTGATTGGCCGTTGGAATGGGCTGTCCATGGAGGTGGTGGAGTCACCATCACTGGAAGTATTTAAAAAGTTACTGAATGTGGGACTTAATGTCATGGTTTAGTTGTTGAGTTGGTGTTAGGTTGTAGGTTGGACTTGATGATTTCAAAGGTCTTTTCTTTTAATTCTGTGATTCTGTTCCTGTGAAGAGACCAACCACCACATTGCTACAACCTCCTTTGAGGTAGTTGTATTCAGGGAAAAGCAGTGTTGTGAATTGGTGCATATAAAAATGCTGGTGAAACAGCATTGTTAAATAATAGGGCATTGTCTCCTCAGGATCTTGAATTTGGCCCTAATTGTGGAGGCACAGCATCTGCATCTGCTTTTTAACTTGAGACTTTCTATTGCTGTGCAGTGAAGAAACCACCTTTCCGTGTATACCTGTGCTCCATGTATAGGGTTACCTGTGCTGTTTGCATTATTCAGTTTGTAAAATGAGTAGATTTCTTTGATGCTAATTAAACATCATCCTCACAGGAACCAATTATCTGTAAGCAGAACAGCAGAAGCATGATACTATGTTGCATCCCAAGGAGGAGGAAACATTTCCCTATCCTGTGCTTCTGCCTTATTCAACAAGTCACGTCCGTTTTATCAGCCCCATTTACATGTGAGAGCTCTAAGCAGAAACCTCAGGGCATAGTAGTGCTTAATGTATAATAAATACTATTTGCTTTTTTTAATGGCTAAATGAAAATGCATTTTAAGCTTTTATCAAAACTCTTTGTAAACGTAAACAACTTTAAGGCTAATGTGCTTCTTAAGAAGACTGGTTAAGAGAATTTTCTTAGTCATGCTGTCACCTATAGATTTAAAAGAGGGGTATGTCTGTAGCTGAAAGCTATTTAACAGTTTCTTCATGGAATGATTCTAGGAAGGAAAGGAGAGTAGTGCAATAGTGCAGTCCTTTAACAGTTTGAGGAGTTAATTGGTGGTGCCAAATCCAGAAGGTGACTATGTGCAGATCAAGGCTGAGGCATATTGATGGGGCTCAGGCAGCCATGTAGTGTTTGTGCACTGGTTCCAGGAGTCTTATGGCCTGTTCAGTTAATCAGATGATTATGGCTTTTTACAGCTGTTTAACCAGCCAAGGGCTGTTTTAACGGCATTGTGGTGGTCAAGAGGTATGCCACATATTGCTCTTGTTAGTTCTTCTCAGCATTACAACAAAATTACAGAGGTTTGTGAGTTTTATTTATTTCTTGAAAATATGTATTTTAAAAAGTTTATGAACAAAAAGCACTTTTTTATTTTCTCCAAAAAATTATTCCGTGTCTGTTTAGCGTTCACATTTGTCTTGTTGGTCATCAGTCCTCCATTTGATATGGTGTCTCTTAGCTGCTAGTATGAATAGACAGCAGAGAAAACATCATCTTTTATCTATTCCTTTCTTTACCGTTAGAGAATTGTTAAGCTCTATCTCCGTGTTTCATGGAGTTTTAAAAAAATTACTGTTGTTTCTCTATAGGGAAATGTTACTTTTATTTTCTGCTTTTAGCTCAGTATCGTGCTGCTGTAATGACTATTCACTGTTAGCCTTGCAGGTTGTGCTGGTGAAAGTGTGTTTCCAGAACTTTTTAGTCCATCTTAAGCTGCTGAGAACATAGTTCAGGTTTGAGGTTTGGGTTTTTTAGTTCCCTCTGGTGCAGATACCACATGCCTCATTTAGTGAGAGTTTCCAGCATTTGAAACTGTAGATTCTAGCAAACAAATCGCATTACTTCTCTTAAGTGAATAATCTCTGTAATGGACAGCACGCGTTATGTCACAGTGTTAAGGAAATCAATTGTACCAGATGCTCAGCTGTCTCCTAGCCTCCAACTGCTGCTTCCCTTGCACTTCACACACAAATTGCTTGGGAAGTTTTGTATTTGTAATAAAAGGGAAGATGTATTTTGGTGTATGTTATGCATCTTGGACTAAAAAAAGAGTTTGGTATTTTGTAGATTTGGTTGCTTTAGAATTGTTTGCTCTGAGTTAATTTTTAAATTAGATGGTAGCATTAGAATAAAAATGGTAGTAACAATCAAGAAGATAATTTCTTGTTGATATACTAGTGAATTTCACTGATACGTAGGATAATACTTTCTCTAACATGGTTTCACTGTATTCTATAAAAAACGCACAAAATTTCTTTCTGTCTTCAGGATTGTGTATGTTCGGTTTCCTTGTGGACCTTTAGAACATTCAAAAGTGTTTTCTGCAAAACAATATTTTGGTTTCGCTTTTATTTAAAACAACAAAAGCGTCTCACTGACCTTGAACTTCTCTTGTGAAGTAATGTTTGACTCTGTTTTTTATATATTTAATATTTTTATATATTCAATGAGCTATTAGTTTAATAAAAGGATGTCTTTTTAAAAAATTGATGTCCTGATGTTCTGTTACTGTTGTTCTCATTTGTGGTCTTGAGTTCTGGAGGAGGAAATACTTGAATCACTGAAGTGCTTTAGTAATAAACTTTAGTAATAAATGTTGGCTTTGATGATAATACAGCATAGGCAGTTTTTTTGCAAGGAAAATTCAGTTCAGTAGTGGTATTATAACTTGGTCTTTTCAAGCAGTTGTTATGCACAGTAAAATTCGCCGCAGTGTGGAAGAATGAAAAGTGACAGTTGCTTGTACCAGTTTAAATGTCATAATATAAAATTATGATCCATGTGAGAACTTTTAATGGATCTTTTTATGCACAGGTATTGTCCTGACATACTGCCAAATGAAGGTGAATATGAATTAAATTACTAATTTTTTAGTTAAATGCATGGATTTATTTCTGAGACCATTCTGAGACCACAGAATTCTGTGATTCTGTGATTCTCCTTGAAACAACACTACAGTAGAAAGCTAAATTTAAAGGTGCTTGCCACATTCTGAGGATTCTCCTTTTATTTAAATATCTACCATAGTTTTATGTATATATTTACTAGAGAGGTACTTAAATTGGCTTTGTGCATATGATTTTATATTTGGTAAAATCTGACACCTTTTTCTCTGGCAATACGTATTATTAATCTTTATGGAGTCTCTGCTAATACTGTACTGCATTTGTTGTAGAGTGATTGCTGTAGGGTGATGTTTAAGTCCTTCCTCCTGATGGAATTTTTCTTTTGGGTATCCAATGAGCTGTATAGGATGTCTTCCTACTTGTAGATAGTTGATCTATCAGCTACAAGGATATGGAATTGAATTATGTCTTTGATAATTATAACATAAATAGCTTAACTTTTTTTCTGATAGTTTTCAAATTGACATCTTCCGTTACTAGGTTTGTCACCTGCCCAGTCTTTTCCCAGGAGTTGCAATAAATGTCAGTATCTGGTGTTCAGGAAGATGGGACACAACTACAAAAATGTATAGAGAATAATTTTTTAAAATGCTATTACTGTGACATGATCCTTTAATAAAACAAAATCTATAAGTACATCTGCTCAGACTGGGTGTTGTAGTTAACTAAACTGACAGTCTTAATGAGAAATGTTGTTGGTATCCCAAGTTTTAATGCTGATGATGTGTTCTTCATAATACCTTTAATGATGAGTTATCCAGAAAATCCTTGCTTAAAATCTTGATATGTTTGGCAGTTCACAAAGCTAGGTGGGCGTGCCAACCTTTTGTACTTTGGACTTTAAACTGGAGGAATCATAGTTTTAAAAAGCAGAGCATATTCAAAGTTTTGGTTGCTTCAGAATTCACTTTCTTGACTTTATGGTTTTGAGATGCAGATGCTTAAAATAGCTGTAATGTATGTGCCTATACAGTAATTCCTTGAATATCACGAAGGTCAGTTCCAGAAAGTTGTCGCAGTAAGTGAAATCCACAAAGTAGCTGTAAATAGGGTAAATACAGTAAAGCAGGGGGGCGGGGGCAGGAAACCGCGATGTATTGAAGGCATGAACGGTGAGCCATGAAGTACTGAGGGATTACTGTGTTTCTCTTCTGCTGTATTAATCACTTGCAGAGCTTCACAGTTAAACTGAATATGTATCACTTTCAGGTTCCCGTGGCCACACTTTCTCTGATGCATATGAATTTTTTTAGTGTAGCTCATGTTGCATGGAAGAGTCTCGGAAGGCAGCTAGAGACAGAGTGAAGTATTTCATGTTGGCATGAATGTAATGTTGTATCTGCTAAATAAATATCCGCCTAGCTCATTTATCATTTTCTGCAGTTTGATAGCCATGCCACCTATAACAGAGGGATTATCCCTCTGGTTAAACCCACTGCTTTGGATACAATTCTGCGCTGTTCTCTGTGTTGGTGTCAGTCTTGTGTGTTCTTTACTATGGCTTTTGGCACTCCTTTTTGAAACACTCTTCTTGTTTCTCTGCTTTCTGTGCTTCATCTCCTACTGCCTCTCAGTACTTCTGCACAGTCTAGAGTTACGCAGCCTGATATGTACTCTGTTTAAATGGATTCAGCTGCCCACTTGGAACATCAGCTGTCTGAGCTGATCTATGGTGACTTTTCTAAAAGGGATTGTGCTGTGCTATGCTTTTGTCTGCACATGTTTTGAAAAATTGGTAAATGAGTGAATGATATGTTGTGTTATATTTCGAGTGTATGTGATACAGTTTTTGTTTTGTGCTCAGATTTTTCTTCATAATGAAGTTAATTTTTCTATTCACGTAAACTATTGCTAATTCGGCATCAGTTAAAAGAAACATTTCTGCTCAAGGACATAAAAGCAGTTTCTATTCCTGCCTTGTGCTAAACTTGATCATTGTTCTAAAAATGTGGATTTTTTTTTGTACATTAACAGTACTGTAGTTGTGTCTATGTAACTGCTTACTGACAGAATGTTGTTTCTCTTGCTCAGCACAGTAATTTGATCTTCAAACTCTGTTTTGTACTTGGTGTCTGAAAATGACCTTTTAGAGCCCCAGACCCAGGGGTTCTGTATCCAGCTAGGCAGTGGTGGACTAACAAAGGTATCTAAGCTCCAAGTGCAGGTCCATTCACCAAAGGCATGTAGAAGTGAGGGTGTTTGCTTGGAAGTTGTACTAGATGATCCTGTGTGTCCCTTCCAACTCAGAATACCTGTGAACCTGTAAACAGGGCAGAGGAGGGGAGGAAAGAGTCCAGCCACCTCTGATTCTTCCTCTCCTAGAGTATGCAGTTACTCTCAGCATCATCACTTCATGTTGCTGCTGTGATTAACAGAACTGTTGTCTGCATAAACATAAAACTCTGTGCTCCCAATCTACAGTGGTAGGGTTTTCACCAGGACAGCAGTAAATCTAGTGAACTGCTAAAAGCTTGAAAATGCATCTTTGGTATACACCATTTTTAGTGTTTTTATTTTCTGGGTTTCTTCACATATCATTTAACATTAGGGAAAAAAGACCAGACTTGGGCAGAAATGTCTGGAGACTCAGGAGGAGAAAGAGTATGTGAAATGTTGTCTGAGGTAACTTTATTACTCAGGCCTTTTTTGTTGGAGAATTTCTGGTGTTCTTTTTTCTTAACAGTTCATTTGGCTGTTATCTGTTACGTTTTTTCTTCCATTGTGAGTGAATCCACTTATTCCTGTCCAAGAGTGTATTGGATGAAAATATTCCCAGATCTATCACTATGATGCAGGAATTCATTGTGTCTGCATTGCCAGGTCTTCGTGATGAGCAAAAGGATGTAGAGCAGAGCAGAGACGTGAGTTTTCTAAACAGGGTTGTTTATGCTCATCTTAGAGACTGATTATTACTATTTTCACATGCCTCGACTCAGCCCTTTTATGTCCCTGTCATGCTTCAGAGTCCTCTGAGTTGGTGGTTTGTTGAAGTTTCTGGTTTTGATCTGATACTTCAGTAGGTGAGTCTCAGAAATTTCATGGGAACGTCTGCAGTTCCACTCACTCTTCAGGCTGATGGGGGAGGCGTTTGCCCTGTCTCCTCTGCCCTGTCTCCTCCTCTCCTCAGGACTTCAGTTTTGTAGGACAGGAGCTGTCATAATTTCTGATACCTCACAGGATGACAGTGTAGTTGCACAGTGCTGGCTGAAATGTCCAACTATTTCTGTTCTAGTTGGTCTGAAGGTTTTGCTTTAGAACTGCTGGATTAATGAAACTGGTTTTAATTCAGAAGGACGACTTCAGGTTTACAGGAGCTCATTGAGTCGTCTTTTGTGATTTGAAGAAATTTCCTTCCCTTCAAATGAATCAGAGGAATTTCCACCTCCTTTCTCTCTCTTGAGGATTTCTCGTATCTCTTTGTTATGCTCTAAGCATACTTGAATCCTACTTTTCTGCCCTGGTGTAGCTAAGTCAGTTATTTGTCTTGCTTTATTAACATAGCCTTAGAAAAACTGTTGTTTGATCTCCTTAAAGCATGTGAGACATTGAGGTTTTTGGAAGAGTATATTTATTTGATCATCAGTAGGTAATAACTCCTCCAATATTTCATGAAGAGAAATTAAATGACATACCTAAATAAGATGTCTGCCACAGGAAGTCAGTTTGTTTTGTCATTCAGCAGACACTTCAGTCTCCATTTCTAAGGTTTGGTTTTTTTGGAAGAAGACCCTTCTTATTTATTCTGCCAGCAAAGTAAATCAGCCAGGCTGTTTAATATGTGTAAATTAAAATATCATACTTTCATGTTTTTTTATCATGTTTTTTTCCAATCACTAGGGAAATTGCAAAAGTCAATAAAAATTGATGGGTTGTTCCAGCTTTTACATTTTTAACAGAGGAGCAAAAAATTTTTTGTTGTATTTTATTTAGCTAATTCAGTTCAAATATTTGACTAATGAGTGTGGTTGATCTTAAAGACTTTCCCCAGCTTCGGTTGCATTAAGCTATGGACAATACTGCACATTTGTATGAAAGTATTCCAGGGGTCACTTGGGAGTTGCGGCTGAAGTGATTCTTATAATCTGCTACAGGAGTCCTTAGCAGTTTTACTAAAAAGTTTTTTTCTGGACAAAAATCTGTTTCTACCCTTGAGTGCTCTGTTACTCATATCATTATCTTTTTATAGTTGTCTTGGTTTCTTGGTTACTTAATTGGGTAAAGTAAGATTCACTGAGATTATCCAACTCCAGTGGTTTGTGGGAAGCTATATGGACCAGTTCAGAGTTTAAATGGCTTAAGCTTTTTTTTGCCAATGATAGTTACTGTTAAGAAGTAGGTAGTAGTGATGAAACTGTTCTATGACATTTGGTCTTTATTGTAAAGGTTTCCCTAAAGAAAAAAACAGTTAAATGGTCAGAGTAAAGAGCTTGTGTTTGAATTTTTAATTTAATTACATTTCAATCTCTTTCTGAGTGATACGGGAGGTAGTAAAATATTTGTGTACTGTGGAACCGTACTGATGGTATTTTCCGTGATTCAGTGATGGGCAGAAACCATTTTGCTGCTTGTTGTCATTTCTTGGTATGCTGATTTCTGAGAACTTTCAGAACTACCTTAGTTCTTTGAAAATAACAGCTTTGTAAGATTATGCCTTTGGAGAGATTGGGTCACTGGTAGTAATTTGAAATAATATTAAGGTTACTAAGTAGTAGCTAATATAATGAGGGACATCCTTAATAATTGGTAGACTTTACTTAATTTACCCTGTGTGAGTTCTTATATGCAAAATTGCCTGGACCACCAAACTGATGCCAAGTTAAGCACTAGCTTCCCTCTATCCTTCACTTAATATGACTTTTAAAATGTCTGTGCTACCAAACCCCCTAAAATGCTAGCTTTTGAAAGATACAGAAAGTTCTATCTGGCAGATCTAAAAGGGTATCAAGAACTCTGTCTAATTAATAGGTTTTAACAAAATTTGAGATCAATGTTACAAATAGGTTTATGTTGATGGTTAAAAGACTGTGTCTGGCTTGACAGCTGAGGCAGTGTTTGTAATCTTGTGAGCCCCAGAGATGAAGAGTGTCTAATGCTTTCTGTTCTTCAGTCCAGTAACATGACATCTTGGCCAACAGGTGGAAAAGTTGAAAAATATTTAGAAATGTATTCATAAACCTTGCTCTGAGCACCTCCCCACTGACTCACGCCTGAGTCACTAGCCTTTTCCTGAAGTATCTCCTTGCAAGATAATTACAGGTTCACAGATTTACAGGTTATTCTGAGTTGGAAGGGACCCACAAGGATCATCTAGTCCAACTCCTAAGCAAGAGCCCACCCAGGGATCAGGCCCACAAGTGTGGAACCATGGGCACTATGCTCCTTCTGTCCAAGTCTTCCACTGTCTAGATCATGTCACTGAGCCCCTTATCGAGTCTTCTCTTAAACACCTCCAGGGATGGCGACTCCACCACCTCCCTGGGGTAGTCCATTCCAATGAGCAATCACTCTCTCTGTGAAAAAACTCTTCCTAACATTCAGTCTAAACCTCCCCTGGTGTAGTTTGAGGCCATGTCCTCTTGTTCTGGTGTCGTCAGCCTGAGAGAAGGGATTCACACCCACCCGACCGCAACCTCCCCTCAGGTAGCTGTAAACAGCAATGAGGTCACTCCTCTTCTCCAGGCTGAACAACCGCAGTTCCCGTAGCTGCTCCCCATAGGGCTTGTCCTCCAGTCCTTTCACCATCCTTGTCACCCTTCTCTGGACCCTCTCAACCAGCTCCACATCCTTCTTAAACTGGGGAGCCCAGAACTGCACACAGTACTCATGATGTGGTCTGACCAGCACCGAGTACAGGGGAAGGATAACTTTAATGAAAATAAAGTATGAGTGTATTTGTGATCTCTGAGTTTTGCAGAATGGCTGTTCCTCGAATTTGTATGTTTTGCATAGAGTTCAGGTCAAGTGTTCTTTTGCCACAATGACACCAAATTTGTTTTGACTGTGGTCTCCAAGAAAAGAGGAGGAAAGAGGAAGGAAAATTCTGTAGTAGTTTCATGAATGATCAGGAGTGACTTCCCTTTGGTTGTGTTACATTGTCATTAACAAAATGCTTTAAAAATTCAGATAATTTTTCTTGCTTGTCATCATCAGCCAAGGTGGAGTTCTGAACTACATTGTTGACGTTAGTGAACTTTGATTTTACTGCAATTTTGTGTATGAGGTAAAGTGAGACTGCAGATTAGCCTTCTATTAATAGTTGTCTCTTACTTTCATGTTTCAAGGTTATATTTGTCATTAGCATTTTTCTATCTGAGCTACACTTGCTAAAGTACCTTTAAGGATCACAATTAAGGATACTCTCTTACCTTTTTCATTATTTGAATAGGGCGTATTTTATCTACAGTGTGCAACATTTTACAAATGTGTTTTAAAAGAAGTGATGGGTCCATAGTCAGTCATTGAAGGACAGTATGAATTGCCTGATTTGCAGATATGTTGTAACCTTCCTGAGTAGGTTGGATGATAGCGTATGCCAGAAATGTTTAAAACAGTAGTGTTCTATTTTTCCTTTGCTGGTGAATTATTTTACCTGTTTTTAAAGATCACACTAGGTACTATGCTAAGCAGTTAAAACAGTACTTGGTAGACAGTAAAAATTATTTACCCATCAAATTTTCCTTTTTTTGTGCGTGTCTGTGTAAATAATAATAATAAAAAGTATGCGCTGTTCTTTGAGTCCAGAGTGTACGTGCTTCGAATCTCATGTCGGAACTTCATGTTTAGAAGATGCTGTTAGGAATGGGACCTTTTTTCACTTTTCCTGAGGCATGTTTTTCCAGAAAAGTGGTGAGCTTTGTAAGCCTTAACAGATAGTTTGTTTTTACACAAAGGAGATCTCAAAAGTTGAAACAGTATATCAGTCTCTACAGGTTATCTCTGCTTCCTACTATTGACTGTACTATTAACCTGATTTCCCTCTGCAGGAAATCTGAGCAATTTTCTTCATGTGTAGTCATGCAGATGTCTCTACTAATAATTCTATAATGAAAAGTTTTCTGATTCTTGCTTTAGAGCTGCTGAAATTGAAACGGAAGGCATATACTTCCAGAAAATTACACCTCTCCCCCCTCCTTAGACTCACATATTGTGGTTTGCTAAAGTCAGTATTTGAGTCTGATTGTCACATAAAACCGTAAATTTCTGTCCCCAACCATAAATTATTAATAAATTTTTATGCATAGTGAAACAAATCTCCTTGACACCTCGTGTCAAATTCGGTAAAACAGACTCTTAATGGGCTTTGTATTTTGTTGATTAACTTCTTTGTTTTCTTGAATTTTGATTAAATTGGGATGTATTTACCAAAATTTTTGAATGCAAGGAAACTGAAGGTGGGAAGAGAGGTCTTGTCTTGTTCATATCTCTTCTGTGTAGGATGCTGCAAAAGAATAGTTTTGCTGTCTTTTAGCCATTCTGGAGTTTTCTGATACTTTTTCCAGCTGTGAGCTTCATAGAAATTACATGAGGAGATTCCTTGGGAGCCTCCTAAAAGGATGAATTTGAGAATTAAATGGTCTCATGTATCAGCTGATTTGAGCAACCATCCTTCTTATAGAGGAATCCAAATTTGCTTCAGCTTCTTGCTTCAGCAGCATCATTAACATTTTAAAATACAGTCATATCTCGGTCATTCACGCTGTCATATTTGCTGTCTCAGTGATACGTGGAAATCTTTTCCACAATCCTTGCTCAGTGATTTGCAGAGCAGCGTATAGTTCTGCGGGATGGTGTGGTGCTGTGGCTGGCTGGCCACCCTTGCCAGGGGTGAGGAAGCCTTAAACTGTAACACATGGCACCACGTAGGTCCAGTTCGGCCGTTCCAGCTGTGACAGCCAGCCTGGACTTGCCATCGCATATGTGCATATCCATAGCCCCAGGCAAAGTACTCCTGCCTGTGGTAGCTGCTGCAGTTAAAGGGGAAAAACTCCTACTCTCCCCATGCTGTAAGGGGCCCCAGGATGTTGCAGTGTTAAGTTGCCATATTAATGTCCGACCTGAATTTGCGGATTTAATGTTTCACAGGAGCCTCACAAGATCCAAATTCCGCCAATCCGGAGTGTAGTTCCCTACATCCTCTGGGGCAGGGGATGTGGGCTGGGGGCATGAGGAGGGGAGGCAGGGAAGAAGAGGGAAAGATGTGATGCTTAGAGCAGTACTGTATCACGTTTGTTTGAGTCTACAATGGAGGAAAAAATACCTACAGAACCTCTAGGAGGATTTGCAGTGGGGTGTTTTGTTCTTGCTTCTTATAGATGTTTAATTTCCGTATCAACACAAGGTAATTGCTAAATGCATGCCAAGCAGTGATTTTTTTTTTCTTTGTTTTCGTGTGCTACTTATGCTTGAAAGTGTATTATATATAGAGTAAAATTTCAAGAGGAATATGGTAATTCTGTTAATGGCTTTTGTTCTGAACCTAAAATATTAAACTGCTAAACATGATGAAATGTTTAGAAATGGCATATTGTTTTTTATACATTGAAGCTAACCTGTGGTGTAGCATTTATTAATGTGTAAATCTGGATTACAGCTGGAAGAAGACATAGAAAATACCATGTCTGTTGTCAGTCTTTAAAAAAAGTAAAGTCTTAACCCATACGAGATGTTACTAGGGCTTATGCAAGTCTAGCATTGTGATAAACTGCAACTTGAATACAGTAATCCCTCGAATATTGCTGGGGGTTGGTTCCACAAAGATGTCACAATAAGCGAAGTCCATGAAGTGGAGGTAAAAACGTGGACACCCCTCCACAATGTATGGAACCTGCGAATGATGAACCACAAAGTAGCGAGAGATTTCTGTACTTTCAATTGCATCTTGAGTGCTTACATGCCTGCATTTCATCCAGTACTGAAAACTGCTGATCTCAAACACCTATCAGAAAACAGTGATGAAATGGATCCAGATATTTCTAGTGCGTTTTGTCTGTGCCTTTTAGCATGTTAGAGTAGGAATTGCAAATAATTGCCTTTAAGGGCAGTAAGCATACTGTTGCTGATGAGGAAGCATTTGTGTTATTATGCTAAACTCTGTCTTCGGCACTGGCTTGTGAAGGTGAGAGGAGCACAACTGGTTATGAGCCTTAACTGTAGTCAGAATAATTCACCATGTAGCTGACTGGAGGAGAATATGATGATGGGAAATAATCCATGGTTCATTGTATGACCTTCTGGTGGGTAGCATGTTGCATTGGCTTTACTTTAAACAGAAATCTTATGGGTTAGATTACTTCAGAGGAAATTTTCCTATTACTACCATGGTGCGGCAAACGAAGGAAGGGAAAAGGTAACCACTAAGGTGAGAACAGAATTCCTCAGCAGGAGTGGGGTGGAAGACTTAATTGTTTTCTTTGGCCTGAGAGCTAATGACCCTGATGGTTGGGTGGTAGGGAGATTCCTGCTCTGGGATGGCTGTGCGGGAAATGGGGGGCAACACGGATGAGTGTTTAGGACAAGAGAGCTGGGGAGTGGAGCATGTTGCCTTTTCTTGCCCCTCACTTTGGACAACAAAAACTCTGTTTTTGCTAAACAGCAGCACAGCACTCTGGTGTTTTCAGCAGCAGTCCCTGCAGGAAAGGTCCCTGGTGCTGCCTCTCTGGTGCTGTTTCTCCCTGCTTTTGCCCTCTTGCCCTGGCAAACCATGGGGAGATCGTGACTGCTTCCCTGTGACTGGATCACCTCTTGCTGCCTCTGCCTGGCCCAGCTCCTGTGTTCAGGTGGACTCTGCAGCAACCCCAGAGAGAGAGGAGAGCCCTGCCTGCGGAGTCCTCACTTGGACCCAGCCCATTTATCCCTCCCCATCTCCTGCTGCTCCTGTATTGGATAATTGACTCTCTCCTATCTCAGAAGCAAAACTAGGGGAGCCCCCACATGTGTGGTGAGCCCTCAGGATCTACCCTGTTTCCCCCAGAGCTGTGACCATATCAAGGAAAAATACATGAGGGGCAGGGAGTAGGGTTTGTGTGATATTCCTCGTTTCTGTTGTGTTACTACTTGTTCCTTTTATTTTATGTACAGTCGGCCCTCTTGTACTTCGTGCCCCCCATATTGCAGCTTCAGATCTTAGCGGCATGATTTTTTAGCGATGTAGGAGACCCATTTCACAACTGCGCATGTGCAACCTGCTGCCGCCGCGGCGGTGCCAGCTCAGGCAGCAGAACGGGTGGCGGTGAGGGCGCGGGCAGCAGTGGGGGCAGCATGGGCGGCGGCGGCGGCGCGGGTGACAGTGGTCGGGGCGGCCGCCATTCAACGTGGAAGTCGGGCTACGCGGGTGCCACTTAAGACCGTGGGTCTACGTTATAGGAGACCTGACTGTATCTATATTTTAGTAAATAATTGTTGTTTCCTTTTTCTACGTTTTTGACTGAAAGCCTTTTGATTTGAAGGTTCAGTGGAGTAAAGTGCAGGAGGAGTTTCTTTACATTCCAGGAAGTTCTTGCTGTTCCCTGGCAGATCTTGTCACAGAATCACACAGAATCACAGAATATTATGTCTTAACCTTAGACAAGAAAGGACATAGCTATTGAGAATTTAAGCCAAAATGCTAAATTATGAAAGAAAGCAAACGTTGTGCTTCAGTTTCTGCCGCATGCTGAAGCTGAGGAGCTGACATTTCAGCAGCAGAATGATGTCTTCATAGAGGTGATGAATACAGGCTGAGTCATGTAATCTTCAGTTTCAAAAATTAAAATTAATCTGCTGCACATGAAGTTTTTCACTGCTGCCAGCTCACTCTGGAAACTTAGTTATACCATATTTGCCAGTGTGATTGCAACTGTTTAGGCTGACTCTGTTTTTGTTTGGGCTTTGTTTTCCTTTTTTTTAAAAAAAGAGGGAATTGTATGTAGCTTTTCCAGCAACTTGCTGGTGGTTTGGAGCTAAACAGCTGCAATGTCACCTTCTCTCTGCCTTACTACGCTTTATGAACATTGGGCTTTTTCTCTTAGCAGGTTTTATGGTTTGTAAAAGTCAAACATTTTCTTTTTATAGGTCAGTTACAGTCACGTGGAGGTTAAACAGCAGTCTGGTGGGGTTTTTTTCTTTTCTTTTTATGATTTTCAGCAAATATAGGTGGTAATATAAAGTGGGATAAATTTCAGGGTGTTTGGTCTTTACCTGAAATAAGGTACACCCATGTCTTTAAATGACTGGATAATCAGTTTGGAAAGGGGAAATCTGTCTCTCTCAGCCCTATTCTATGAAGTCTAATGCCTATTGATCCATTGTTTCTGCAGTGGATTTTTGTAGTATCTTTGTACATCAGGGTCTGTTAGAGGAACAGTTAAGGCATGATGTGAAGCTGGGTGGCATAGGGAAATAAGGGAAATTAATTCAGTGATTTGAGATTTGAAATCTCCGGTGTAGGAAGTTGCATGTTGTGTTTCCATCATAGTTTTTATGAGCAAAAGAAATCACAGGGGAAAAAAAGTATCTGGAGGAATTTCTAGAAATAAGGATCAAGACACTAGGTGGCTTTGAAATTCTTCTGGCTCTGTCAACATTCTTGTTTATTTCTTATTCCACTTACTACACTGTTTCCATTTCAAGTTATTAGATGTCTTAAATTACTGATGGTTTCATGTGGCAGTGGTATCATATATGAATTTCCTGGCACTTCCTCCAAGCCTGGACAATGATTCCAAATTCTTCCTTGCAAGTGTCTGTCTGCTTCTGCCCCCTGGACAGTCCATTTTGTCCTGGACTCAATCAGACTTTCCTACTTAGTCAAGGATTTCTTTGTTTCCCATACCACCTCTTCCAAAGTCCAGGTTTGCGTGCTTTCTACTGCGCTTGAGGGAAATGACGTAATTTTTTTCATTATAGTTATACTTTTTCTTACAGAACTATTTAAGTACATGGTTTTTAGAAATACTTTCTTTTGTATATTGACTGCCTTTATAGTCTGTTAATTACTGAGTGACTATTTAGCTTTATTTTAAAACAGCTATGAACAGTTCTGGTGGAGGATTCATAGTCTTCATTACTTGCATCCTACATACAAGCTATTGATTGATGGTTTTGACATACAGAATCATACTCAGAAAAATGCAGAAAGGTATTTTCTGCACTTTTTTCCCATCCTTCTCTCCTAGTGTGACTTGGTAAGTTCTGGTCTGCGTGCTTAAGATTCACATACTAGTGAAAATGCCATTAGTTGCTGGTACAGTTGGGGAGGGATTGTGTTCTGCTTTGTAATCTCATGTTCCTTGGCAATTTCAGGTTTTAGCAGCTGCTGTCCACAGATTGATGTTAGTACTGCATTATTCCCCACTGCATTAGTATGAACATGATCTACTGTGTGTTAAGATGAAGGCTGTAGAAAATAATAAAATGAGCAAAAAGTAATATTGTATCCTGCCATTCAGCCAGGCACCCAAATCTCTAGATACAGGATGAAATCCTTTGAAGTGAAATCTGGACATCACCGCAAGGTTGATTAATATCGCCTTCTGTCAAAGTGTGTATCGGGCAGCTTGCTGTACATGCTAGTCTCTGTTTTATTTTTAGCAAACCATTAGTCTCTCACTGGGGAGCGTGGGAGTAATTGTCAGAGCTGGTGAAGGACTGCTATTAAATCGAATTGCTGTAGCAGGTGTTGGGTGGGATCTCCATTCTCATCAATTAACAGCTAGTGGCTTCATGTTTAAAGACATGTGAAAAGCAGCCCTGTCACGTGGAGATTTCCTTGCCTTCCTTGTGCACTGTTAGGTTGGGTCTTTGGACAATTATTCATTTTGAAGTTTCTGTTCTTTGTCAATGTACAGGAATTTTTGCTATGCAAATACTTTTGCTAATCTGTTATTTAATTTTTCAAGGGGATCATTTATAGGTGGACTGCATTTTGTCTGAGTTTGCTAAGGAAATTAGGCTTTTGTGACTAGATTTGCCATCCATCAATCCCTTTCTTTTACTCCTCCTCCCTCTCTCCAAAAGGGAAAAAAACCCAAACCCCATCTACCATCATCTTGGATATTAACTGGCTGCTGATTTCCATTGATGAGCGGTGTAAAGCTCTCAAGATGGAGTAAATTGTTGTGAATTCTGGGTGGCTACACAGGCTGCTGCCCCTCGCTTTGCCAGGCAGGGTGCAAGGTGCATCTGCCGGCTGGGTTCTGTCTGTAGTGTTTAATGGTACAGAAAGGGTACCAGGTGCATGTACCAGAGAGAGGAGAGCCCCAGGACTGTGTACAGAAATAGGACTTACTGGTCTCAGCAACCACTGATAAAGTGAGGCAGGTCTGCAGGACAGGAGGTGATGGCATGGTTTAATACCATTCTGCATATTCTCCTCCAACCAACACTTGTTTTTCAGTCCAGTTTGCTCTACTGAGGCCAGCGGTGGTTCAGAAGTTTCCTTCAGTTGCCTTGAAAGCTGGAGCCTACAGGTTTGTTTCAGAGAAACTCCTCAGTTATCTTTGATTTTTTTTTTATGTCGGCACACAATTAAAAAAAAATCACAGAACATAGGGATGAATTTAGGAAAGACAAAAAAAGAGAGGAAAAAACTGTACAAAACCACACACAGTCTTTGCGATCATGACCAGTTACTTGAGAGGAAACTTCTGTAACTTTAATGATTCCTTAATTCCAGCCTTAATTCTGAGAGGCTTGTTACATGTGGATATTCAGGAAGCTCATGGCAGCATAAGACAAGACCTCAAAATAAACAGAGCTCTCAGCAGGGCAACTCTTAATCAAGCACTGAGTTGAGAAGTCCTCAGCAGAGTGATGATCCAACTGTTTTTGGTGATGGGATGGAATCTATTTAGGATTAATGCTCTCCTCCAGTTCATAACTGCCTCAGCTTCTGTAAGTGAAAAGCAGTAGTTAAAGCTCCATAAACACTTGTTAAATAATTGGTCTGTTGAGCCAACTGCTGGACCTTGCGAATTATGGAATTGTGTAAGATTTTGAGGAGTCATAGAAACAGAATTTTGTTTGGAAAAAAATTGGAAATGTAGGTAATATTTAATGCATTATATTTTTGTTTATTATATTTTGGCTGTTAGGGCTGTGAATATCAGATGAAAACTATTGTTGTGTTTTAAACTTGGATGTTAATTGGATGGCCAGCACAAGTTCTGTACATTGCTGAACTTTCATGAATGTTCTCCAGGAGTGTTGTAATAGTGCACTGGACTTGTTCTTCAGTCTCCTGACTCTCTAATAAATTCTCTCTCAGTTACTAAACCAGGGCAAAGAAAATGCTTCTGCAGAAGGCAGAGAAAAATTTTGTTTCGTGTGCTCCTCTTTCAGTGAGGTTTTTTCTTCTTGCTGCAAGTTCTTTCTTAACGTAGTCATAACTCCTTGTAATGCCACTTACAATGACTTTCTTGTCTCCTGTCACTGACATAGTAGATAGAACAAGTGATGAAAACATAGTACAGGAGTACTAAAAATAGAAGCTGAAGATGAATGTGGCATGACATGTAGGAGGATTAATGCTCCAATTCTAGTGCATTTTAGTGCCTAATTTAGTGGAATAAAAAAATTAATCTTATAACTTGGAAGTAATAGAGGAGGAGGCTACATGTGCGACTCATTACGCTTATCTTTTAAATACGTGGTTTTCATGTTTCTATTTTCAATTTTTACTTGATAAGTGAGTGAGAATCATTCTCTTTTTTTATTGTGAAAAGCTTTGATACATTCCAGCATGCATCCTTAGGAAGGAGCATGGGGAAAAAACCAATTTGCTGTACAGGCTGATAGAGCCACTGACTAATCTTCTGTCTTACTTCACAAGAAACCCTGTAGTATTCTTGATTTATGAACGTGTGCACACTTGTATACATCAAGGATCTAGAAATCAACTTTGGCCCTTGATTTTGGAGAAAAATAAATTAACACTGGATCTGAGGTAATGGAAACACAATTGGAAATAAACGTATGTAATTACTTTGAATCTACTTGGGTATTTGCTTCTTAAATGGAAGATGAGCTTGTGGATTGTTTCACATGAAATTTTTCTGTCTTGCATTAATGACTGACAGTGCCTTACTTTCTTCCTCTATGTATAAAGTAAAAAGATCTAGAAGAGAAACCCATACTGCTGTCTATTTTTATTTTGGCTAGTGACTTCATCAGAGAAACAGTGCATAGCACACTGCATACCACAGTAGTGTGTTCTCTGACCAAAACTGTAGCCTGTTGATAACAGGAGTTTCTTAGTGGTGAACTTTTCCCCCCATTTGCTTAAATCATATAAATTATATGCTAGCTATTGCATATCTTTTATGGCACAGTCCGGCATACTGCTTAGTTTGGTTGTGTACAAAGTAATTATTACAAGTGATCACTAGACTTAAAATTCATCTTTGTTATATTAATCATAAAAAAACCCTTAAAACTTTTTTTAAAAACAGCAGAAGACCCATGATCTTAATCTTATCTCCACATTTATGTTTTAAATGTTTAATAAAAGAACTCATTATATTAATTCAAGTTCTACCAGTAAGAGGTGTTTTCTGTAGAATAGTAGAGTGAGTAAGGGTTAAAAGCAAATGTTTTTTTTAAGTCAGGTCCTTATAAGCCTGAAGTTTGATTTGGACTACTTCACCTGTTAGTTCTTAGATGCTTGATATGATGATCTGCTCTCCAAAAAAGGCGTCCTGAGTTGTTGGCAGTGTAACAAAGGAGATTGATTAAAAGGATTACAAAGTCATAATGAAGTTCTGAGTACAACCAGAAGAAACAAAAAGAATAATTGTATCTTTTCATTTTCTTGCCCAAATCAAGGTTTTTAAAGCCACTTGTGGGAACCCTGCATTTCTGTAGTGTCCATCAGCTCAGCAGCCATAAAACTTTTACCTGGCAGCATGGGACTGTTTGAAAAAGACTTAAAAATTACTCTTCTGCATTCTTAGATGCTTTGAGAAAATTTTTAAGTTTCCACAATATATGAAAAGACTTTTAACTGCAAAATACAGTAATTCAGTGATGTCTACTTACTTATGTTCTGGTTTGAATGATGATATGGTTAATGAATTATTTACATTGCCAGTTCATGCATAAAAATGCTATTTCTTATGAAAGGGTTGTTTTCTCCTCACTCTTGTTACTGACATGTTTCATTTTGTGCAAGTATTTCAAGGTGAAGTAATCCCTCGTACTTCACAGTGCACCATTCGCGGGTTCAGTACATTGTGGGGATTTTTCTGTGTCTTTACTGCCTTTACCACTACTTCGTGGATTTCGCTTATTGCAGCAACTTTTTGGAACTGATCACACCCACAATATTCGAGGGATTACAGTATATGGTAAACCTCTGTATACACCAGTGGATTCTCTCTGCTCATTTTCTTCTCTGCTGATTAAGTATTGATCATTAGCTGCAGGAGCTATGTGCTAATATAGCCTCTCTGCTGGGAGTTAGGTTGTTGGTCTAAAATAATATCTTTAAGAATCAATACCCTAGAAATACAGCACTTCACTGCTGCCATTTTTTCTTCTTATCAGTCAGCATCTGTTCAGACTGCTCACCAAATTGTACCACTTCAAAAACAGTACAATAATTTGTTACCCAGTGATTCATTTCCCACAAATGCAGGTCTAATTTTTTTGGTCTGTCTGTATAGAAATTCTTATATAGGAATATCAATGATGATAAAGGTGTATTTTTATAGTATTTCAAGTACATACGTTTTAGCTGATGTGCTGATACATAACTATTTCAGTTAAGAAATAAAGTTTTTTTTAATATTTTAAGTACCTTTCTATTTATGAACTTTAGATTTTGGTCTTTTAAACTGGTAGCTAATTTTATGAGTGTACTAAGACTGCCTTCACAAGAAGTCCTCATGAGTGTTTTTGATTCTCAAAATTTTCATGTAATCTCTGCACTGACCATTGCCTTCTGTCTTTCTGAAGTTCAGTTTTGGGTCTCTGACCTGTGTTGTTGATGCTTTTGTTTTCTTCTGTGGATATATCTTAAGGGAGCTCTGACCACTTGCTTGAGGACAGGTGAGTAGGGAGGGATGCGTTAGTGTGGATGAGGACAGGTGAGGTAGGGAGGGATGCGTTAGTGTGGATGTGAGTTGGATTCTTCTGACATCACTAGTGCTTTGTCCTAATGTACTGCAGCAGAAAGTGTATCAAAATGAGAATAGTGCTCATACTATGGAAATAAACTTTTGAATTACTGTTGTTGTGGTTTAATGCCAGCCAACAGCCAAGCCCCCCACATAGCTGCTCACCAGCAGGATTGAGGAGAGAATTAGGAAGGGTAAGAATGGAACAACACCTGTAGGTTGAGATAAAGACAGTTTAATGAGCAAAGCAAAAGCTGTGTGCACAAGCCAAGTAAAACAAGGATTAATTCCCTGCTTTCTGTGAACAGGCAGGTGTTCAATCATCTCCAGGAGAGCAGGACCCCATCCCATGTAATGGTTACTTGAGAAGACAAACATGATCACTCCAAAGGTCCCCCACTTATATACTGAGCATGATGTCATACGGTCTGGAATATCCCTTTGGTCAGTTTGCGTCACCTGGCCTGGCTGTGTCTCCTCCCAGCCTCTCACGTACCACCAACTTCTTGCCGGGGTGGCAGTACTAAAAGCAGAGAAGACCTTGCCTCTGTACAAACACTGCTCAGCAGTAACAGAAACATCTCTATATTATCAACCTTGTGTTCAGCACAAATCCAAAACACAGCCCCACACTTGCCATTGTGAAGACATAGTCTTTTTATTATTATAAATTCTATCCCAGCCCAAACCAGCACACTACTTAAATATAAATGTTCTTTAAAAAATTTAATCCACTAACCATTTATGGTTACAGAATATTCTGAATTGGAAGGGAACCACAAGGATCATAGAGTCCAACTCTTAAATCCTTTCTACAAATTCTTTAGTCAGCTAGGATTGCCTTAATTTTCTTTGGGATGTAATTTAGATGAAAGCACAGTGCTAAGAAATAATGGAAGAATTAAAATACTCTTTCATTCCTCAAAATAATTTTTTTCTGAATCTGTAATAAGAACATGAATAGTTTTCATAAGATTTCGGATGTAACCAGGCTCAATAAAACTTCATTCTCACAGCAGCAATAGTCATCATACTCAGTCCATAAAGTGTAATGAATGAAAAGATTTTAGCATCACGTTATTGACATTATTACACATATTCAAAGGGATGTGTCTCCCTGAGTCCCTGATGTTTTAATCTCTCAGTGATCATTTGCAGTAGCAGGGGAAGGAGATCTATTGATTTAATTTTCATATGTTTTAGGACTCGATGATCCTTGTGGGTCCCTTCCAACTCAGAATATTCTGTGATTCTGTAATGCAGCATCCCAGTTTCTTTGCACGTAGGTTTCATGCAGTTTATATTCTGCTTTTCTCTCACTTTGCTTTCTCGCTTCATTCACATTGTACATCGTAACTCAAGTGTTTTCTCTTGCTGTAGTTTAAACTGATGACTTTTGTCCCTGAAGTTAGGTAAAATAGGGTTAGTGGGAGTTGGTGCAATGGCTTTGTATGAGTGAGAAGTTATGGCAGTATCAGTCTCTTCCCAGTGCACTGTTTGCACAGTTCATTAGAATATGTCAGTGTCACAAGTTGATGTTTTATTTATCAGTTATATAGTACCATGGCATAGTAGCAGTGCACAGCTCTGTAACATCTAGTTCATGGAGGTCTTTTAGTTTAAGCTACGTACTGTTGCTGATGTACTTTTCACCTTGAAATCAAAGCTTTCCATTCAGTTTTAGAAAGCTTTGTAATGAAATGTGAAGAAGTTTCATGTTTAATAGCTGTGATGAATGAATGGATAAATAATAGATAATATTAGAGAAAAGAAGGTATTAGGTTTCTTGTCTTCACAGGGACATCCTTCTTCACTGTTTATTTTCATACTGTTCAGTTCCACTGACTGTTAAAATAATCTTGTACCTTCTCGTTCTTCTGGTTTTGATTTACAGCATCTTATTATCTCACATGGCTTTGTCAAAAGGTTTGTTAGCCGTGGGTGGAGATGCCACTCCAACTAGTTTAAGTTAGCATAGAAAGTGTGTTTTAGCAGACTTCATCTGTAACGAGTGAGGACAGAGCCAATCTCCTTTAGGGGACAATTCAGAGAAGACTTGATGTAAATGCATATGTTTTAGATTCAACAAGGTAGAGACAGATAAGGCTTTCAGGGCAAGAATATTTTGTTAGAGCAGTTGCTGTGATAGAAGCCCTCAAGCTAGCTTTTAAAGTAACCTGTTAAATGTAGTCCTGATGCTGTGATTGCATACACTTGCGTATTTTTTGTGATTTGGCAGATAGTCTTGTGAAGAGCTGATATCTGAGCAATAGGTGTTATAGTAATATTCTGAAGTTAACTTGGTTCCAAAAATAGTTTAGCTTCCAAAAAGCTGCATTAGTCTGTACTAATTAGTCTTTACTATACCTCCTCAGAGATTTCCTGTTGTGTTCCTTACGTTTATTTTTTTCTGATGTAATGAACTACTGAAAAGTATCAGCAATTCCATATGTATAATTTCAGAGAGAGATTATTAATTTCTCACGCTTTTAAGGTTTGAAATTTGGAACTAGAATGATTATTCATCTTCAGTGCAATTTCTGACAAGTCTGTATTAAACTACGTGTTAGCAGAAATTAATCTAAATGCTTTACTTGGAAGTAAACCAAATGGTTTCATTATAGAAGTTAGTATTTTGAAGCACTTCTGTTAACTTAGGAATCCATGATCACCAGGCAGTTTTAACTCTGATTTTATTCTGAGCTATTTCTCACTACTTTAAAAACTGATTCCCTGGCAAATCATGGTTGGTAAATCGTGACTGTATGGCTAGCATGAAGGACAAAATAGTGAAAAAGGGAGCTGTCTGTAGAACTAGCTATACAATGTTCTTAGGTGTAACAGCTTTTTGTTGTGTGTAATCGCAGAATACTCCAAGTTGGAAGAGACCCACAAGGATCATCAAGTCCAATTCCCAAGCAACATCCCATACAGGGATCGAACCCACAAACCTGGTGCCATGAGCGCCATGTTTCATCCACAGAACTGGACACAGTACTCAAGATGTGGTCTGACCAGCGCTGAGTACAGGGGAAGGATAACTTCCCTAGTCCGACTGACCACACTGTTCCTGATACAGGCCAGGATGCCATTGGCCTTCTTAGCCACCTGGGCACACTGCTGGCTCATATTGATTTGTCTGCTGAAATCTCCTTGTTCTGTTCATGGTAGAGATGTTTTAGTGAGGGTTACATCCCAAACTGAGCCAATGAAGTCTGATTTTTTTTTTTTTCATTTTTGTTTTTTCTTTCCCCCCAACCCTCCTCCACAATCATGTGTGCACATAAGGACCCTTGGTTACACTGGTGTATTTCTGTAGTACCCTGGAGACTTAAACTTACTAAATTATTGAAGAGGATTTCCTTCAGTGGGATGATAAGTCATGTTTTGAGAGCTCTGGTTTCCCATCTGCTTGGGCTTATTGTTTGTTGTAATCTCCCTTCTCAAGAGGTGTGTAGTAATTTAGCAATTGCCCCGCTTGGCAGCAAAGAGTTTTTGATATGTCTCATCTTGTGAGAGAGACCTATCGTAGTCCTGCTTAGATTTAGAGGCTGTGGCTTGGCACCCTGTGGCTTAATAGCGAAGTAATTGTAACACAGGAGTTCTTAAAAGTAGGTAGAATCTGAATTTTAGAAGTCTTCTAGTGTCACTCTCTCTGTGCACTTGTAAAGCAGTGATTGAAATGTGTCATCAGTGCGTTTGCCTGTGTTCAAACACCCAGTGTTGGGGGGTTTGCTGTGGCTGGGTTTCTGGTAGGGAGGAGCTTATGGGGGAGGTTTTCCCTCGAGAAGTTGCTGGAAGCCTCCCTCATAGCTGGCAGAGCCAATGCCAGCCAGCTCCTGGCTGGACCCACCACTGGCCAAGGCCAGGTCAATCAGGAGAGATAGAGATACCTCTGTGATAACATATTTAAGAAGAGGCAAAAAGTTAGAACAGGAAGTAGAAGATGGCTGCCAGAGGCGAGCAGTGAGTAGTAACAGCAAATGCAGGCACCAAGGCCAGGGCCAAAGGAGGGGGAGGAGGTGTTCCAGGCATCTCCCTGCAGCCCGTGGTGATGACCATGGTGAAGCAGGCTGTCCCCCTGCAGCCCATGGAATGGAGAGAACACAGGGATGCACAAGATCCACCTGTAGCCTGTGGAGAGGGAAGCCCACGCTGGAGCAGGTGGATACTGGAGGGAGGCTGCAGCCTGTTGGAGCCTCCATTGGAGCAGAGTCCCAGGAGAGACGTGTGGCCTGTGGAGAGGAGAGTCCACACTGGAGGCAGAACTGTACCTGGTAGGATCTGTGCCTTGGGATGGGACCCACGCTGGAGCAGCCAGTGCTCGAGGACTGCACCCTGTGGAGTGACCCACAGGCAGCAGTGTTTGGAAGAGCTGCTGCCCCTGGGATTGGACTCACGCTGGACACAGTCATGAAAGACTTTTTCCCATGGGAAGGACCCCATGGAATGCAGGGGAATGGCCTCCTCCCCTGAGCTGTGGCAGAGAAACATCAACTGCCTGGTTTTCCCCTACTTCTGTCCCCTCCCCGCCTCCTGGAGGAAAGGTTTTGTCAAGGATGTTTGTCAAAATAGACCCTACACTGCTGCTACTGTGATCAAAGGGAATTTTTTCATTATAATGAAGACTGAGCATTGCTAACATCAGACTGTTTACTAAATCAGCTTATCAACCATTTTTCTGAAAACTTCTCCCCAGGAAAAACTCCATGTTTTAGTGTAGAGTGATGAGTTGCTTCCATCACGGAACAAAAGTGGATGGAGATGGATGGAGATGTAAAGTCATCTAGTCATTACACGGTGAAATCAAGACCTAATTTGTCTCAAAATGTAACAAGCACATTGAATACAGGTACAATCCCTTTCTGATCAGAAATCCTACCAAGAAATTATTTGCTATGGTTCACAATTGATGAAGTAGTTTTCAGATATTCATCTGCCTTACATATAATATGTGATATTGATAAAATCCCCATTTCAGAGTAATAGAAGAATAGACAGAAAAGGAAAAAGAAAGTATGCATCCTTAAGAAAATGCAACTCTGTGATTTAAAGAAGGCACATTTGGTTTCAAAGTACTGTTTGTATTGCTAAGTCTCCTCAGATCTCTAAGCAAGGCCTTCAGCTTGTGATGAGGTGATGTGGCTCCAGCTGATGCAGTGGGATTCATTTTGACTTCGCGTTAGCAGGGAAGTGCATTAGCCCTCAGAGTCTGCTTTGTGTGGATGAACTGCAAGGACCTGGGGGTTCCAGTGGCACGCGGAGTTGAGGAGGATTCTGCAGGTATCAGCATACTCAGCAAAGGGAAGAGCCACAGGCTTTATACTGATGGAGAGTTCAAGCCAATACCTGGGGTTTAAAGTTGGCTGTGATGGTTTTTACTAAGTCATACACGGCTGGAGAAAGTCATACACACATGCACACATCAACAGTGAACACTGGGGCAAAAATGGTATTTCTCTTTTTCAGAAGGAGTTAAGAAACATTCGTGTGGAATTGTTATCAACGTGATTTTATATAATGAACCATAATCAGAAATAGTATGCTAGCCTGATTAAGGCTGTTGATGCAGTGAAACAGGAATACACCCACACATGTACTTTCTGTAGGTAATTTGCTTTGAAGGTTTAATATTGAAATCTAAATCATCTCAAATCTGGTTTCATTTTATGAAATGTTTTTCATGCATGTGAACCAAGAACAGATGTATATATTTCCTCTTATTGACCATGACTAGGGGGAATAAACACATAAGGCAAAAAGGCTTTTCCTTTGTACGTAGTTTTTAATGCTAAACCCTAAAGTAGACATGCTAGACTATGTTTGGGACTCAGTTAGAAAGAGGTAGGTTTATTTTTCTTGTCTCTGCGAGTTATCGACTTACAGAAAGGTTGATAAATCATGTAAAGAATAAATTGAGTCTTGGGCTGGAGAGGCGGTTGATAAAAGACTTGCATGGACAGGTGAGTAGGTAAGACACACACAAGTCTGCTTGCATTTTGAGACTAGTAGTAGTATCCAACCATCCACCAAAATTTGCCTGAGAGGTTTAAAGATCTCTGGATGAAGTGCCAGTACTGCTGGCATATGTGCGCTTGTAATAGACTGATTCTTATTTAAATTGCGAAGTGTGTTTTTTAGGTGTCGCTGCCACCTTGCTTGCTCTTTTCAGTTTGTATCCTGATTTGCCAGCTTGCCTGTCTGGATTGATGACTAGAATTCGTTATTTTACTTCTTCCTAGTTCATATTGCAGTTTTGGTGTAGATCGCTTTACACAATGGGTTGTGCACAGATTTTCACAGTCACTCCCAAAGAGTGGATGTATGTGGCCAGCTAGGTATTGCTTTCCTTTTGTAGTTCCTGGAGGTAACTCTCTGCCTTCAGTGGGTGACTCATATTGCTGTCTTTAAAATTTTAAGTACTGCCTATTTGGATGGTTTGAATTGCTTTTATTGTATAGTCTATGTTAGGACTACAGAACGTAATGTACCTAAATCTACCTGTTGGTAATTGCTGAGATATCTAAACAGGAGAGAATTTGTATATAACCTTTCTCGGTTTTCCGCATGTGAAGAGCTTAAGACTCTGCTTAAAGTCTTCTGAAATCCAACCTGACCACCCACTCATGAATCAACCAAAATATTTATATCTTCATTATCTTCTAAACAGTATACATTGCAGTTATGCAGCATGCAGATTTCTGCTGAGTAACTGCATGTTTTGGCGGATAATCTTTTTTCTCTTTCTACATTGTTTTATTCACCATTTAAGTACTTAAAGCATTTTAGATGCAGAATAATCATTTGTGTATAATGTATCTAGCTTATGCTGTGTGGTTTTGTGTACATTGCCATATGCAAAAGGAGAGTGCCATTGGAATATTCATTTATTAAGCAGAGTCTGAGGTTTGTGTAGTTCTACTCTGTTCCCTGCTAGGATTTTGGAGCTGTTTGTAGGTTTCTATGTAATTTTTTTGCATTTCACATTGAAAGCTTCAGACATCCTTTTCAATTTTTAAGGTGATGTCATTAATGAATGTAACACACTCATCTTTATCACCCAGTGGTAGTGCTCAGAAATTGCTCTTGGTGGTTTACAGGTCCCATCCATACTTTCTGACATATTTTCATACCTAAAAAATTGTTAAAGTCTTTCTTAAAACAGTGTTTCTTCTTGTCTTAATTTTAAAGGAAAAATAACAAAAAAAGCTATATGGAGTCCTGTGTGGAGTTTGAGCTCTTTATTTCTTTGAAGTTGGTATTTTGGAAAATAAATGTGTGATATATGTATTTGTAAAATGAATGTGGTTGTCAAGGACACAAATCTCTTTATATGTTTTTTTTCTCAAAAGCAGGAAAGTGAATTATCCCCAGGGATCTCTGATATCGTGCCTGCTTATGTTATATAAGAGCTAGAGAAGCCTAAAAGCTTTATTTTCTGTCAGATTTATGGTTCCTCTTGAGTTTAGATTTACACAACATGTGTGTCAAATAGTAAGCTAAGATGTTTTTTTTTTTTTTCTCTGTGGGATGACCCTGTATTTAGCTCAGAATGAAACCAGTCTGGTAAACAAATGTCCTCCTTGGACAAAGACCACAATCTTTTTAGTTCAGGAATATCTAGTATATTGGAGGATGGAGAGGGGTTGCCGTAAGTACTGCTTAAAGAAGATGTGACTTTCTCAGTCTGTTGCTATGTCTTCTATGGGAACAGTTGTCTGAAGAAAAATATTATTTCATCTGGTTATTTTTTTTTGTTTGCTTGTATGGATGAAGTAGGCTTCAAAAAACACAAAATGTGGTTTGAGGAAAATGTCTGTGCTCAGTGTTCAGCTCCCCCATTTGGGGTGAAGTGTACTGGGGAAATTCAGCATGCAGTATGCCGTCAACATCACTAAAATAGTGGTCTAGATGTTTGCTAGCTGTAGTGTTTTTAGAATCCTTTGCAATTTAATGCATACCAATTTTTGAAGCCTGTTTCAGTGTTCCACTTGAAGGACACCAGAGTCTGCTTGTAAATGAGATCGCATGGTTGTGATTTAGTTGGTTGTAGGCAAACTATGAAGCTGATGGTGAAGAGAAAAAGTAAAAGAATGGACACATGAGAAAGTGGAAAGTTGCTAAAAATTATCATTCGTTTAATGTATTATTATAAAAATATTAATATAATTAGTCTTAAATATTTACATACCATTAATGTTAATATAGTAATATAAATATGTTGCTTACTGTTTTTTGTTTTATCTTCTAAGATGAATATCAAAATAAGAACACAATTACATATAATGTTTTCTTTACACAGTTTCTTTTAACCTACTTTTTTGGAGGGGGCGGGTCTATTTATTTTTACATTTTGTTTATCTACAGTTTTTGATCAAGTTCTTTACACTGATACACCTGTATGGTTTCAAGAGCTTAGCAGTGCAGTAATACAAAATTTGTAATTGGCATATTGATGAAAAGAATATTAGTGAGTTTTTTTGGGTGTTTCCAAAAGGATCTATAGTGGAAGACTGAGTGCATTTCAATTTAAATGTTCCAGTTGTCCACAATCATATAATAAAAAAGCCCCAACAAAACATATATATTTTTTCCAAGTTTTTTGTTATAATTCAGTATCTTCCTTCAAGGTTTTTAATTGACTTCCTTCCTGACAAGGTTTGAGGCAAATTTGGGGCTGAGCCAAAGGAAAAACCAAAATAAACCACCCCTCCCCCTCACCAAGTTCAGAAAAAAACCCCAAACAAGCAAAGTGTGAAAAGTATAAACTATTTAGTAAACAGACAAGATACAACAGTATTAAACAGCGAACCCTGAGATATCCCACAAGTCTGGTTATGTGAAGTGTCCAGTGATGTGGAAAGTCCTGTATGTGAAGAGTCCTGTCGGTCTCGATGAGATTCCAGCAGACAGTCCCAGAAGAAACTCCTTGGGTGCACAGAGTCCTGATGCAGGCACTCCAGGGGCAAGCAAGAGATGATGAGGAAGAACCCCGGGGGACAGAGGAAGGGAATTGCAGGCCCTCTTCCCCTCTTCTAGTGGTTGGAGTGCAGCAAGAAATACGTCCGAGGAAAAAAAAAAAGCAAAAAAAAGAGCAAAAAAAGAAAAAGGAAAAAAAAAAAGAAAACAAGAAAAAAAAATATGGGGCTCTCCCAAAAGCTGGAGAAAAACCCACCAGAGCAGCCCCTCTCCAGCCCCACACAACCATGGCTGCCAGAGAGCTCCAACCAGCTCCCTGCCTCTGCCGCCGCTGTGTGAGCTACCCCAAGAAAATTTTTTTTTCCTTCAAATGCTGCTTCTCAGGGATTTTTGAATTTTTTTTTTCTCGTCTTCTGGACAGAGAGAGAAAATGACCTTGGTGCTGCTAAGGACCAGTATCCACAAGCCAAAACACAAAGATATGGAATATATACACACCACTCTAGGACACTTCCTGAGTGTTGCATACTTGACTGCATATGGTAGTCATTTGAAACAGGAGCTGCTGTACTATTTGCAAGGATTATTATTACCAGCTTCCTTATCTGTTCAAACATGTGAATTGCTAAAAGGATCTCTTTCTTACTCTCTGTGATCCTTGTATGACTTTATAATCTGGACTATCATTTTCAGTATCATTATTTTCATGCTGTCTTTACTTGGCTAAAGTTTGAATAATCTGAATACTTACAAAATTCCTGCCGTGTGACTGATGCCAGGTTATTAGATTCTGTAGTTCTGAATTTCATGTAGAAACATACAATGAAAATTAGGTAGATCTACATTTAATTTTCTTTTTTTTATATAACAATAGTGAATGCAGATTCATTGAACCTGTAAACCACTAGTAGATGTGGAAAATCTTGTTTAAGTGACATGAAGATTAATTACCATGTTTGCTTATATTTATGTGTTTCTGTGTAGAGAAGCTTTTGAGAGATAACAAATATGTATGTGTAGATATATGTGTACAACAATGTATGTGGTAAATATGCCTACACACAAAAGCAGAACATCTGTTTTAGGGGGAAATATTCTTTTTAACTTTGTGTTAAAGACTTCGTCATAAAAGAATACCATTTAGGTAGGTCAATTGGCATTTTTAGTAGGTTGTTTGGAGGAGGAAAATCCTTTTTTAGGTGTGTACTTTTAAATACTATATTTCAGTAATAGCTTGTTTTTCACTTTACAAATATAGTGTTTAATTTTATCTGTGTAGCTTCCACGTGCCTTCTGTTATTTTTTGTTTGTTTTGGAGAGGGGGGTTGTTTGTTTAATATACAGAAACTGTAATAGACTCAAGTAATAACATAGTTTATATTTTTACATCAGCAGATATGAAAGCAAATTCATTGACTCCCTGTTGGTTATTTGGAAGCCTGAAGAAATGATAGGTCATTTGATGAGATGCTCAGCTGTCTTTTGACTGGCTTTTGTTGAGGATGTGAGCTGAGGTCTGAATTTCCAATCTGATGGTGCTTTTTCTACCGGGGGCTGTGGCCGAACAGGATGGCAGAAGGGTCCCAGGGTTGAGAAGGAAGGATTGCAGAGGGTGATTGCTGACAGTGCCAGCAGTTGGGCTTGGAGTGAAAAGAAGCAGCATGTGAGTGGTCTGGGGCGCTAGCAAAGGAGTGATGGCAAGGCAGGAATCAATGAACACCTCTGATGTGGATGCCTGGTAATAAACCTCCTGCTCCTGATTCTCCTCTCCAGCTTAAAGGTACTGCTGCAGTACCTTTAAAGCAGGAGCAATAGTTGAAAGAACATCTTCAGGAATGTGTGTGAATATGAAATGCTCTCTTGGTGATTAATACGGGGGCTGTTGGAAACAAAGCCTATTAATTTTCAGTAAAATTTAACTTTCACTTCTGAAAAGCTGCTTTTGTTTCTCCCTTCAACACATGACTTCATAATCAATCAACCTATGGAGAAATACGTAATACTGTGGAGGCTTGGGAGCTGGTTGACTTTGATCAAGTCAGTAGAACAGCTCTTTGCAATTCTTATGCCAAATCATTAATTTAGGTAGAAGCAACTGCAGTGATAGAGCAAAGGAATATAACCGTGTTGGGGAAAAGATCTTAAATGCTAGTAAAATGATGAGTCTGTATTTTTTAAGAATACTTTCATCAAATTAGCGACAGTCCAACACCTGTCATAAAAAAATAAAATTAGCTTTGAGTTGCATCCCAGACTACTTAGAAGCAATGGGAAGTTTAGAAGTTGCAGGTTAAGCACCCTCTTTCTCCCTTCAAACCAAGGTGCAAGGTGTCTTACTTAGCTCTGATGTTTGTGGCAGGTCATGAGATGTGGTTATGGCGGCATGTACTACCTTGTCAAGTCTGGCCAGTGTGAACATAGCCAGTGGTGAAGCACGGAGACCGCAGGCTGAGCTCTGTCTCTATATTGATACCAAAGTTATACTGGAAAAAACTCGCGACTATGCTGGAGGAGAAAGGAGGTGTATGAGCCTTCGTGCTATGCAAGCATGAGCAAGGATGCAAACCTCAGAAAAGGGCATCCATGGTACTGTAATTTGTAGCTCTTACACTGAACTGTATCTTTGCCAGCAAATATCAGACCATTTTTTTTGACTTGCGTTCTTGGTTTATTTCTTTGGGTTTGGTTTTTACTCTTAATAGGTCAGAGTCGCACAGTATCAGATGTTAGTCGTTGATTAACTTGGGCACTTTGCAGTGAATTATAAGTCCACAGACTAGGGAGACGAGTCTGTTTCTCGAAGCATTACCCAGGGATGAAATATAGCGACAGCTAGAAGCATCTCTTTAAAATAAGAAAAGGGAGGGGTATAAAACAACCTCTGCTTTGTAGTTGCAAAAAATTTGCTTTCTTGAGAGATAGTATCTGTGTGCTAGATTATTTTGCTCTTGTGTGTTGGCACTGGTTTAGAGTTGCTTCCTAGAGAGCAAGCACTCCTTTCAAAAATAAACTGTTGCTATTAAAAATCTTGTTCCAGGAATAGAATATAATACAGCATACACTAAGATTTGTCAGCAGCTCTCTTTCAGATCCTGTAAGTTAGCTTCCAGGAAAGGGATTCTGAACTTAATTAACTGGATGAGTAACATTGGTACCAAAATGGAACTTGAGGGTTGAAGTTGGAATGGCCATGTGCAGTGCCTTTTCTCTCTCTTCCTGTCTCAGCTAAAATGAGTTTTAGAGGGTTTGCTTCAGCAACAATTACTTGTACTCTTGAGAATTGTGATACCTATGTCTCGATTAATGGATACAAAATGGATGTGGAAACAGGATGCACTTCTGGCTTTGAGATATTGTAGTGTTTCCATGGTGAATAACATGTAGGAAGTAAGAATGGAGCCAAATGTGCTGAAGTGCACAGGTAGGACATTTCTGTCCCCTGTGTTGCTATATCTATCTCAATTTGATAGCTTTTGTTATGCTTCATTTACTATCCTGGTATGTCATGAGCATTTACCACTGACTGCAGGAGACTATGATGATTGAGTGTGACTTCATGGTCTTCTGGACAGGGAGACCAGCTGATTCTCTGTGCTCTGAGCCAACCAGTGGGTGACAGCCATGGTTAGCAGGGCTTAACCTGAGGGAGCAAATTCTGCAGGCCATCACGGCAGATACGCTCAACTCAGCACCCTTCTCTAGTGAATGCACACCCTCACAGGATATTCTGAGTTGAAATGGACCCACAAGGATCATCTAGTCCAACTCCCAAACGAACAACCACCCGGGGATCAAACGCACAACCCTGGAGCCATGGGCACCACGCTCCATCTAGCTGTGCCTCCCGTTGCCTAGACCATGTCACTGAATTCCTCATTCAGTCTTTTCTTAAACACCTCCCTCCAGTTGTTTCACCATGTAAGCAGACCAAGCTTGTGTGTTTGTCTGTAGAAAGGCGTACTGCAAGAGTGCTATTGATGGTAGTAACTCATTAATTACTATAGCATCATAAAATCAATGTAACCTTGCCTAAGTTCATGTATAATTACAGCAGCTTCTTCAGTGGAGAATGAGGCTAAGAATAAAATACTATTAAGTCTCAGCAAATCAGTGCAGGTGATCATTGCATGTGTGGCAACAGATGTCAGTCAGTGTCCTCAGAGCAAAGGTTTTCTTCTGATGGTTAAGGATGCAAAGAAACATTGAAACGTATGAACAGAACATTAGGTTATGTCATGGCACACAGTATCTGCGTTTTCCCTTCCTTGATCTGATGGTGTACAAAGTTGTTTCACCAGCTTGATTAATTCTTAGGGTGGAGTGTTTGAAAATTGCAGAAAGTTAACAGCTGAAAATTCAGTAGTTTTGCAACAGCAGAATGGACAGATTGCCTTTCTAACATTACTCTATTTATTTAATTAGAAAAAAAGTATTATTTCAGCAGTATTTTTGACTACATGAAGCTGAGTGGTGCGGTTAACACAGCAGAGGGAAGGATACCATCTAGGAGGACATGGACAAGCTTGAGCAGTGTTCATGAGAACCCAGTTAGGTTCAACAAGTCTGAGTACAAGGTGCTCCACTTGAGTCAGGGCTATCCCATACCTGATTACAGACTGTGACATAAACTTGTTGCGAGCAGCCTTTAGAGAAGGACTTGGGGGTGGTGGTGAACAAAAAGCTGGACATAAGTCACCAATGTGTGCTTGCAGCTCAGACAGACAACCTTATCTTTGGCTGCATGAAAAGAAGTGTGGCCAGAAGGTTCAGGGAGGTGAGTTTCCTTCTTTATTCTCTCCTTATGAGATCCCACTTGGAGTACTGCATGCAGATCTAGAGTCCTTAGGAGAAGAAAGATGTGGAACTGTTGGAGTGGGTCCAGAGGAGGGCCACAAAGATGATCAGAGGGCTGGAGCACCTCTTCTGTGAGGAGACAGTTTATCCTGGGGAAGAGAAGGCTCTGAGAAGACCTCATTGAGGCCTTCCAGTACTTAAAAAAGCTTTGAAAAAAGATAGAGACTTTTTACGTGAACAGATAATGATAGCAGAAGCAGGAACAGTTTTAAACAAAAAAAAAGCAGAGCTTTAGGTTAGAGAGTACAAGATCTTTACTGTGAGGACGGTGGGACATTGAAACAGGCTGCCCAGAGAAGTTGGGGATGTCCCATCACTGTCATGTTCAAGACCTGACTTAGTGGATGGCATCTTTGCTCATGGAGGAGGAGACTGGAACTAAATGATCTTTAAAGTCTCTTCCAACTTCAACCATTCCATGATCCTACAATTGTAGGATATGAGGAAAAGAGCTGCATTTATGTAAATGACTGAGCAAATGCAGTATTACCCTGGGTGACTTGTACTGTTCTTATGTGTGATGCATTTCAGTTATTCCTTACATTTTGGGCTTTATATAAATTGCAACTATTTCAAAGACATGCTGATTATGGCAAGTGAAGTTATAGCATGCTGCCTTTGGAGACAGAAAGTGCCCTGGCTCCGTATTTAATTAGTGTGATGCAAAGGACTCTAGTTCTGAGACTGCAGAAAGTACTAGTTTCCCTGGAAGCATGAGAAAGCCTTGATTTGTAGACAATACTGTATTGTCAAGGCAGTGCTGGTTCAGCAGCATCTCTCTACACATATTTGGCAAATACTTAAAGGCCGTATTTTGTGTAATTGGTTCAGCCATAGAAAATTATTAACTACTTTGTGTTAAAGGATGTACACAGCATTGCAAGATTTTATCTTGACAATCCCATGCTTTTGTCTTCTACCAGCAAGGATGTATTTATGGATTATGTTTTTTTAGTTCCTCAAAGGACAGTGTAGAGAATGCTTTGTAATCACTTCAGTACTGATGAGGTATGGGAAAACATTTAATTTCTGTGATTTTGTAAAGCTGGATTATACAGGAGCCATTGCAGACAAATTTTTTTAACCAGGGAAATAAGCTAAACTTGTCATATGACAAAAGTATATGTTTCTGTTTAGCTTTAACGTTTTTTGTTGTAAATCTCAGCAGAGGTGATACATACTTTCTGGACTATGCAGGTAGTCTACAAATAAGGCTGTGCAAAGGACAAAATAAAAAATATTGACAGCCATTCTCTCTATTATAATTTTATAATCTTTTTGCTAATTTGCTTTTTTGGTTAATATACTGGTTATTTACATTAATGGAAAAGTTGAACAGGCATTTTTAATAACCTAATTGCAACCAAGGATTTATGACTTGTAAATGGTAAATTCTTTAATTTATATATAAATAAAATTTGGAATCCTTATCTGGCCTCTATCTAATTTCTCTGAGAAATGCATGATGTGTCATTCAGCTGAGGAATTAGCTCCTTGCTTGTGTTCTGTAACACTGTTCACTAACCCAACTAAAAAGTACCACTAATCAATTAATAGAGTAAAAATTATGTGTAGAATCAAAATCTAGAAGTTTTCAGAAGGCAACTCAACAATATTTAGAAAAGTCCTCACCACGACACACAGTCGGGCCTCCTATACCACAATACTGCGGGTCTTGACTCTTTCCTGTGCTGCCCTCCATCAGTGTAGACTGGCAGCTCATTAATAAGCAAATTGGCTCCAGTCGCCCTGCCCTCCGAGCTCTGGAGCGGCTGCAGGGTGTTACCGGAAGCTCCATGTGCAGTTGGGGGAGTGAAGCTGGTCTCCTCTGCCCCGTGGGGCAGCTGCAGTGGGTGGGGAATTTGCATATTCATGACTGCCTACTTTGAATATTCATGCCTGTCAGGTCACACATTCGCAGTCCCAAAATGGGCCTCCTTAATCGCTGAAAAATCACACAGTGAAGATGTGAAGCTGCTATCTGGGGGGTGCGAAATGGAAGAGGGCTGACTGTAACACAGCTCTGTACTTTTGAGATAATGTTGAATGGGATTTAAAAGCATGTTTGTTAAAAGTATTATTTATGTGTAATACTTCAATAGTTGTGGTTACAGAAGAAAGTCTATATTATTAAGTAATTATATTATCTCTTGTTTTTTTCTATTCTAGGCTTAAAGGAGGCATAAATGATGGGATTACAACTGACATTTTGGAGTGCGAGTGATGTTGAAGCAATTTGAATGTATTGAAGCATGGCTGCTTCTTAAAATGCAGAAGTTAAAGGAAATTACTGACTTTCAGAACATGAATATCTGAATTTTATAGATGTCCTGCATTTAACTGTGTCCTTAAATATCCATGATTAAGGTCTCATGCAACCATTGTATATTTTGGAGACTATTCTCCAAAAGAGAACTGGGCATTTAAAAAGCAGAAATGACTGTATTTTCTCTTGGAACTTACTAAAGTTGAACATACTGAAAGACCATGACCAGCTTGAAGCGGTCCCAGACCGAAAGGGCTGTTGCCACTGGGGTATCAGTTGGAACAGATGGCACCTCAAAAGTCCACTCGGATGACTTCTATATGAGGCGCTTTAGGTCACAGAATGGCAGCTTAGGATCTGCAGTCATGGCGCCAGTTGGACCTCCTCGCAATGAAAGTTCCCATCACGTTACCTCTACCCCTGGAGTCCCTAAAATGGGAGTCAGGGCAAGGATTGCTGATTGGCCCCCAAGAAAGGAGAACATCAAGGAAACAAGCAGATCTAGTCAAGATATTGAAACATCAAGTTGCCTTGACAGCATGTCTTCTAAAAGCAGTCCTGGGAGTCAGGGAAGCTCTGTTAACCTGAATGCTAGTGATTCTGTCATGTTAAAGAGCATCCAGAGCACACTTAAAAACAAGGCCAGACAATCTGAGAATCTAGACTCCAGGTTTCTTACACCTGATGGCTATCCCAGTTCTCCAAGGAAAGCTCTTCGCAGAATACGACAGCGCAGCAACAGCGACATTACCATAAGTGAGCTTGATGTGGACAGTTTTGATGAATGTATTTCACCCACGTTTAAATCTGGACCATCTCTGCACAGAGAGTATGGCAGCACATCTTCCATAGATAAGCAGGGAACTTCAGGGGAAAGTTTTTTTGACTTACTGAAGGGCTATAAAGATGAAAAGTCTGACCAGAGAAGCCCAGCCACAAGTAAACTCGGTGAACTCCTGATTGCCAGTGGAAGCAAGGGTTCCGGATTCTCTCTAGATGTGATAGATGGACCTATTACTCAAAGGGAAAATCTAAGACTTTTTAAGGAAAGGGAGAAGCCACTTAAGAGACGCTCAAAATCAGAGACAGGAGATTCATCTATTTTTCGTAAGCTGCGCAATGCCAAAGGTGAAGGGGAAGTTGGGAAGTCTTCAGATCTTGAAGATAACAGGTCAGAAGATAGCATCAAGCCTTGGACTTGTCCAAAGTGTTTTGCTCATTACGATGTACAGAGTATTTTATTTGATTTAAATGAAGCGGCAATCAACAGGCACAATGTTATTAAAAGAAGAAATACGACAACAGGTGCATCTGCTGCTGCTGTAGCATCGCTTGTCTCTGGACCCTTGTCCCATTCTGCAAGTTTCAATTCTCCAATGGGCAGCACTGAAGACCTGAATTCAAAAGGAAATCTCAATATGGACCAGGGGGATGATAAAAGTAATGAACTAGTGATGAGTTGTCCTTATTTCCGTAATGAGATTGGTGGGGAAGGGGAGAGGAAGATCAGCCTTTCCAAATCTAATTCAGGTTCCTTCAGTGGGTGTGAAAGTGCCTCATTTGAGTCAACTCTGAGTTCTCATTGCACAAATGCTGGAGTTGCAGTTCTGGAAGTTCCCAAGGAGAATCTGATTTTACATCTAGACAGAGTGAAAAGATACATCGTTGAACATGTAGACCTTGGTGCATATTATTATCGAAAATTCTTCTACCAGAAAGGTAGGTAAATTTTCTTTCTCCTTGACCAGACATGCAAAATTCAATTGATGTTAATAATATTTTCAAGAATTATATATTTCTTTTACCATCAGTTCTTGTGAATAGTATGTTTTACGGGTTGGTACATGCTATATCTAATAGCTTTTCACAGTGTTGGAGTATTAAGAATGTTGAGGATTTTATTACAGATACACATGACTGCGGTGGCTACAAATTATAAATGTCTTGAAACACAGCTTTGGTATCCATGGGAGTGGTTGACACTGGAAAGATCAAACCGAGAAAATAAAATCCTAAAATAAGAGAGCTTCCTTCCCTCCATGCCAAGACTTTATGTTCCAGTGATTTAATTGGATTTGCATCTTGGAAATTTAGCATCTACGGTAATCTTTGGCCATATTAATATCTTAATACTCAATTTCAAAGTGGGGAGGTATTTTTAAGGAAATAATCTCATATAAATAAAAATAAAATTCTGCCGCCTTCTCTCACTACTTTCATTATAGCCATCATTCTAGGGAAAAAAATTCTAATTTGTCATATTTTACAGGCACAAACTATAATATGGGTAGGCCTATATACACACATGTATCATGTTGCAATGACAACAACATATTTGAAAAAAACAGAATACAATTCTTTTATCACAGGGTTCTGCTGTGAAATCAAGGATTATAATTGCCATTGGAGACATACAGAAGGGATTAAATAACCCAAATCAACAAATCAAATCTTTTTGACCTGTAGAGAAGAGCAAACCCCATTACCAGATACCCCCCCATACCAAAACGGTGCTGGCACTGTAAGATGAATGTCTTGCTGTCATTTCTTCCTGATTCTGGAAATGACCAAAAAGGCAGTGAAGGCCAAAGTGCTTTAAAGGTTAAGAGTTCTGTTTGCAGAACTGTGTACCTTGCTGTGATATCTCTTTATGGATAGAACTGATCTGACCGACCTAGCTTATTCCTTACCTACCAATGATTAGGGTTCAGCACAGCTCAAAAGAGCTTGTTTCCTGCAGATAAAAGCAATAGGGAAGCCAAGTTAGAATTAAGTGGATGGTCAGTTAAAAAGACCCTTCAACTTTTTCTCTGTATGTCATTGCTAATAATCTCATATCCCAGTTTTTCTCTTACCTTCAGAATGTATCTCTTGCCTTTTTTTCTCCCTGCATTGTCCCTTGGTTGGGTGGCTTTTGTTACTCTTTACACAATCTCCTCTTTCTGAAGTCTTTCTAGGGCTGAGCAGTAGTCTGCTAAATGTTTTTTAGCAGTGCTGATCCACGTCCTTTGGAGACAAAGAAGTTAGGAAAAGTATTGGTTTCCTGGGAACAGTAAGACAGATGCTTGATATAGAATGGGATATGTATGGAGAAGGGAGCCTGGGGTTTTGTCTGTGATTACGCTCCTATCGGTCTCCCTCTGGAACAATTTAATTCCTTGTCACTTTGTGAGTTTTTCAATCAGCATCTAAAGGTGCAGTTTCATGTTACAGCTGACCAAATTTACCAGCATTTCAGCACTAGAAGAGGATAACTTTATTCCTTCCCCTTCCTTGTAGCAGTTCTCTTGTTTTCTGAAAATTTAATAAGCCAGTTGAGTTTACTAACCAAGCAAGCAGAAATCCTGCCATCACGATAAATTTGGATAAATTTTTTACTGCTTGGTTGTTTTTCTCCAGTTTTGGTGAGGCATTACAGTTGACCCTCGATTATCATGGGGACGCAGGTCTCCCTGGCTCTCACTAAGCCCTCGCTCCACAAAGATAGGCAGCTCATTAATATGCAGATTAGCCCTGCCCATTGTGCTGCCCCCCTCAGCCCCAGCGTGCTCTGGCAATGTGTCGGCTCTGCCCCACTTGTGTGTCAATGTGTGTGTTGGAGGCTCCCAGTGTCCGCGGACACCCCACACCAGGAAAAAATGCCTTTGCCACTCAACCATTCATGCTGGCCCTGGGACAAGCCTGCCCATTCCACTCATCCTGGCACCGGAAGAGCCACCCGCCCCACTCCCCTAGCGACAGAGCTGTCGGCTCCGCCCCGCTGTGTCTGTCAGGGCAGAGAGCGGCACCTGCCTCTGTGCAGGGGCCAGGCTTGCACTGGTTGCTGGATTTAAGCCAATTTTGCTGCCACTGCTGAAAGCCATGGAGTGGCCCCAGCCACCCCGGAGATTCTCCAGGAATTTTAGGTGGGACCCTCAGCACGCCTGCTTGGCCACTGACTGTGCCAGTCCTATTTCCATGGTGATATGCTGTTGTGAGAACCTAGCCAGGCATGGCTGGCCGCTTGCTCTCACTCACCAAAGCAGGGGGTCCGACCAGCAAGGGATGCAGGGGGGCCAAGCACAGCACGAGCTGTTTTTAAACATGTGCTTGTGGGATCCAGGAAGTGCACCAGTCCCCCCGCATCCCCTCTGAGGATGATTTACACAGTTATGTAAAATTTATACACTCTTGGGGTAGACATGGTGTCCATTCTTGGACATTGTGTCTACCCTGAGAAAGGGAAGACCAGGTCTATCCAGCCAGAGAGATGCTGGGACAGTGGGGTGGGTGGGTCACAGCGCTAACATGCATGACCGAATGAGAGAGAGGATTTTTTCCTGCTGCAGGGTGCCCGTGGGTGCTGGGAGCCTCCAACACATGTGTCGACACATAGCAGGAGTGGGGTGGGCGGCTGTCCCAGTGCTGAGACGAGCAGAGTGGGCAGACTTGTCCCAGCGCCAGCATGCATGGCCGAGCAGCAAAGAGGTTTATTTCCCATCACAGGGTACCCACGGGCGCCAGGAGCCTCCGACACACACACCGATATACAGCGGGGCAGAACTGACGCACTGCCAGAGTGTACTGAGGCTGAGGGGGGCAGTGTGATGGGCAGGACTAATGTGCGTGTTTGTTACTGTCTGTCTTTGTACATTCATGATCTCAGCACAAGCCCAGTCATGAATGCACTGCAAATCATAGTGCCATCTTTGTGGAGAAAACACCCTGCAAAGAAGTGAACCTGTGAGAACAGAACCATGAAGTAGTGAGGGTTTACTGTATTAGCTGCCAAAACCCTACTGCCAGGTAAGCAATGAGAGTGAAAAGCAGGAAAAGGAAGGAGGTGTAAGTGGGAGGAATTTCAGCCCTAGGCAGCTGCAATTTATTAGTTTGCCTTCTCCTTAAGGGAAGCCACACTCTCAGGTTACTGCAGTTCCAGTCACCATTACATTTCCATTTCTGTGTAGTTGTGATTAAGATGAATTAGATAAAATCAACATAATCTCATTGATTGGTATGAGGGGTATTGGTGTGAGGGGCAGCTACATATAGAAATGTATGTGTATGGAGAGGGTTTGGAGGAAGAGAAGCAGCTGTGATTTTTTACTTAAGCCATAAAACTGGGTTTAAAATTCAATGTTTTGGAGTCCAGTCTGGCAGGAGCAAGCCAGGGATGTTGTTTCTACCAGAGAGTTTTGTCTGAAAAGGTGTACATCAGAAGCCTCATTGAATATGCCTAAACTCCACATTTCTCCTGGTACAAAACATATTGTGTTGGCAATGCAAAGTATCATGGCTCCCTGAGCGAACTTTGGACTAAGTTGATGAGGTGGGATAGTGATAAAGCAGCATAATAGGAAAAAATATCAAGGAAGTCAGTTGTAATTGAATTTTTTTTTTTTGTAAAATGAAGCAGATGATGAAGCAGAAATTTTCTTTCTGTAAGGGGAGGTTGGATCTTCATGATGTTATAAATTGAAAGACAATTTCAGTGGGATGAAGTCAGCAGGCCTCGGGTAATATTACAGTCTTAGAAGTACAGTGATGCCCCGCATATTTGCAGCTCATGTATCTGCATATTCAGCTAATCGCAGTTGGATTTTCAGTGAGTTGTGAGACCGCGCACGTGCACAGAATGTCCCGGACCCCAGGTTTCGCAGCAGGGGAGCACCAAAAGGCACTTCCTCCACTTTAATGAGGTGCTATAGTGCGAGCCACACTCCCAGGACCTCCCCTCCAGACCTTATTAGGGGAGGGTGCGTGGCTACAGGCAGGGAGTAGTTGAATGTTCATGGATTCGGTATCTTCACGGATTTCATAACTTGCGAGACCTGCCCAGACCTGACCCCCAGCGAATTCCGGGGGAGTACTGTATAAAGCAATGAATTCTGATTTGACAACAAGATCTTGTAAAGATCTCAAACCAGGAAAGTACCACGGACTTGGAGAACCCCTAGTAATTCTAGAGCTTGCAGAGAATAAAACGTGATGTTCAAGAGAATTGTAAGCCCAGGTTTGTTTTCCTTCCAAATTGAAAGAACAAAGCAGGTAATCTGAGACTATATCAACAAAGAGCTGCCAGTTAAAAATCATTAATGGTGCCAGTCAGCATGATTTAATTGCCCTCATCCCTCCTCCCCAGTTAATTTTTTGTGTCTTTTAAAAAAAAAGAAAAAGAATGAAAGCCATTGCATTCATATAGTCCATTTGAATAATATGAACTTTTTCAAGTTAATTTGGNTGCTGTGAAATCAAGGATTATAATTGCCATTGGAGACATACAGAAGGGATTAAATAACCCAAATCAACAAATCAAATCTTTTTGACCTGTAGAGAAGAGCAAACCCCATTACCAGATACCCCCCCCCATACCAAAACGGTGCTGGCACTGTAAGATGAGTATCTTGCTGTCATTTCTTCCTGATTCTGGAAATGACCAAAAAGGCAGTGTCTTTTAAAAAAAAAGAAAAAGAATGAAAGCCATTGCATTCATATAGTCCATTTGAATAATATGAACTTTTTCAAGTTAATTTGGTGAGATGCTGATAGTGACTTGACTAACGTCTTTAACTAGATGTTATCAATAGCACATTTTTACAGGTATTGCTACTTGGATGATAGGTACATACATCTCAAATTTAACAGTATATGGGGGAGCTATAAGTGAGCTTACAGTATTACTAACACGGTCCAAATTAATTAAAATATTTTAATCTAGGTAGTGTCAAATATTTACATGTGACATTTTTGGATGAGTCTTGTGTAAATTCAATGAATGCAAATGGATGAGCTTTTTTTAAAGGAAATTGGTCCCTCTACAAAGTAGTGGTTTTGATAAATAATATTCCAGCCTGGTGTCCACACTATTAAGTGGAAAAATACTCGCAGAGACAGTCTAGGAGAGGTTAAAAAAATGGTACAGGCTCCTGATATTGCGAAAACAACGTCATGACTGTACTTCCAGAGGCTGGGTTCAACTTCTTTACTTTTTATCTGAGCTCATTGTGCAGACTCCCTTTGTACTTAGCAAAGAGAAATGAACCTTGCAGGATCATATGAATGGTAGTCTCTTCCCTCAAGTTGCTAACAGGACGCTCATGAACAACTGACTCACATGGAGATGTTTATTCTTACAGGAAATGAATACTATTTTTACGATGCGCAAAATGTTTTTGCGAAGTGACTATTTAAATGTGTGTTTTGAATGGTATTTTTTATATAAGGACTTAATCTAGACATTTATAAGCTAAGTTAGTGCATAAAAAGACAAGGTGAGGATGAAGAGAGTGCAAGAAAAAATTTGTGAAAGTTTCACAGATTTGAACTTTGAATAAGACTGAGGTTTGAACAAAAGGGTCAACTCCACATAGGAAAAAACATTCTGAAGGAAGCTGTGAAGGAAGCTTGAATTTTACATGGCATTCATGTTTGTTTGCATACTATTTTCCCTTCTTCTCTTAACAGACAATTAAAGGCAATTTCTGACCTATTTGAGTTAAGGTAACAGGGTCTTTTCTGGCATCTTTTCTTAATATGATCAAGTCCTTTCTTTTAAAATGCCCCTTTATTGAAGGGATTTGTGATTCATATAGATGTAGTAGGTAGCTAGACAGAGTAACACTGACTTCAGTGCACTATTGCTATGCTCTGTCAATTGTGCTATAATGTATGTGTGCTTTCAGCTTCTGATGGACAGTTGTGTGCAATGGCATCCTTGTAATCTGGATCCTCTGGAGTTAAATCAGAATATTGGCTGAAATACACAACTGAGATCATAAATAACAATAAAAATGTTTTGAAGTATGCTGGTACAGGGGAAGACTTAAAAATTCTGTGATTATTGGAATTAATAGTCTCACTAAAGATGGTACTTTTAGAATCAATCAGAAGGAAAACAGGTTGAACTTGGTTTTTTTCTTTGCTATACAGTGGCACTAAATGTAAGGAAGCTACCTATCTGTTCTTTTGGGGCTATTTTCTGCTCTACTTATTCCTTGGAGGGCATTCTAACATTTTTGTTTGTGTTATGATGGTGATGAGTATAAAACAGTTGAACTGATCGTCTAAGAAAATAAATGTTGAGGCAACTGACAAGCTTCAGTTTTGATAAGAAGTATATTTTTCGACAGAAAGGAAAAGCAAGTTGTTTAGGCCTTCTTACTGAAATGTAAGAAAATGTCTTTTATTGTGTAAGGATTTGAGATTCTTCCTTAAACATGTGACTTTCTACTCCACACAAATAATTTTGTACTATTGACAACGATGAGAGAAGCAAAACTCTTAAACTCACTGCCTCTAGACATAAAATTAAAGTTGCCGGAGAAGGGAAGAGTTGTCTTAGGTCAACCCAAAACTTCTAGTCCTATCTTCAAGGCAAAGGCCAACTTTCCAGGTGTACATACTTTGCTAGCCTCTGGAGATGCACAGATAATAAACTTCTCAACCTGCTAATAGTATCATTGGTATTTGGTAGTCTTTGGATATTTATCCACTTCTCTGTTACTCTGGATAAACTTCTAGCGCTCATAGCACTCCTGCAGCAGCAAGGAGTTGTGCAGCTTGACCGCATTGGTTGTAAAGATCCAGTTTTCACTGACTTTGTCTGCTGACTTCCAGAGTAAAACCTGGGGTCATCAGATTAAATGATCTCACTGCTAGGTGGAAAAGTTTGGGTTTCTGGCCTTTCCTTGCTATTATTTTATAACCCTCATGTTTTGTTGTCCTTCTCTAAACCTTTTCCAGTTGACATCACGGAACAGTATTTAAGAGAGAGGCAAACTAGTCTTACGTAGTATCATAATGTTTTCTGCTTAGAGGTTCTGAATGTCTGTATATAACTTAACACTGAGACTTAAATTTCACATACAGGGGTAAAAACTTTGTATGTTTATTCTGGATAAAATCTTATGAATGTTTTGCTTTTTGGTAATGGGTTACTTATTAGCAGTGAAGTATTTTTCAAGGAGAGCGGTGCTTATTAACCCATCTATAACTTGATATTAAGGACTTATTTATAATCAATATTAAAACTGTAGAGAGAAAAATTTGTTTCTGTCAGCTTGGCCAAGTGCTGTGTAGAAAAGAGAGCATATCTCTTCAGAGGGAGCATTCCATTTTATCTGTCCCCTCAGTTGTGTCTGGGAATTGTGTTTCTCACAGAAAGAACCAAGAGCTCCTTTTACTTACATTATCCTGAGGCAATAGTCACTGACATTAACATTTAGGACAAATTTTAGTTACTGGCTTAGAATGAAAGACTTGACTTACACATAAATACAGTCATACCTCAGTTATTCGTGCTGTCATATTCATGTCTTCTCATATTTGCGGAAATTTTTCCCACAGTACTTACCCAATTATTCATGGAACAGTATATAGTTCCATGGGACGCCACAGTCCCACACTGCCACAGCAGGCGGCCCTCGTAGGTCCTGCCAGGAGTCAGGAAGTCCTTAACTATAACACAGGGACCCACGCCTGTTCTGGTGAGCTGTGGCAGCCAGCCTGGAATTGCCAGGACATACCTGCATATGTGCATATGCACATATTCAGGCTCAGGCAAAGCACTCCTGCCAGTGCTAGCTGCTGGAGTTAAAGGGAAAAATCCCCGACTCCCACACTCCTCATAGCTGTAAGGAGCCTGGGATGTCACAGTGTTCCAAAGTTGCCATATTTCTGGCAATAGTTTGCCATATTACTTTCCAACCCATATTCGCGGAATAAAGGTTCCACGGGGACCCACAGGAGACCCGTAATCTGCAAATAAGGAGGGATGACTGTACTTTTCTGAACTGGTTTTATAACAAATGAGTTGGTTATCTTTCCTTTAACTGTTGGTGAACAGTAAAAGTACTGTTTGCTCTAATGCTTTAATTTGCTGCATATTCTGTCCAAAAATTGTTGCCTTTTAAAGTATGCAGTTAGACTTGCATAAAATTTACAGTTTGCAGTTTGGTCCTGAGCAACAGTCTACAGACATAGGACTGAGCTCTGCAGATGCTGCCCTCTTGTTTCCAGGGATCTGCTGGGCAGAGTTTTACAGTGTTATAAATGCTGAAGAGGGATTAGAGGAAAATGCCTGATGCTGAGTTTCATTCCTATGCAAAATATTTGGGATTTTTACTTCTAGTCTGGTTACACAAAATACATGAATTGAGCATGGTATCTAAAGCTTAAAAGAACCTTTTCATTCAAAATCAAGTGCATGTACTTGGGTTTTCTTTTTAAGGAAAACTCATAAATATCTGCCAGGAAAATAAGTATTTTCACTTAGTCTCTTTCACTGTAAGTATCTTTTGAATTATATGATAAATATTTGCCTATTCTTTATGTATAATCTGTTTTAATGACCAAGTATGATAAATTATTTTTTTGTATGGATATATAAATTAATTTATGGCTGGTCCTAGTTGTCCTGATTGTCTTTTAATGAAATGATTTTTCAATAGTAGTTTCAATTAAATAATGTAAAGCTTCTTAATGCCAAGTGTTGCTTTCAGTGAGCTGCTATGTGGAATGGAGAAATTAGCTACCTTCTATGGTATTCATGTTTGGTATAAAGTTCTTGAATTTGTCGTATAGCCCTTTTCCTCCCAATATAACTTCTAAGTAGCTACGTCGAGATTGGATATTAAGCTTTGTGCACTTTAATTCTATTACTTCTTTTCCTTCAATGGGAAGTGAAAATTGTTGGATGGGAAGAGATTTAGAATGTAGTGAAAAATCACATGGAAGAACAAGAAAAGGTGTACCACAGGGAAATGTAGTCAGATAAAGGGATATATAGTGTAGCTTGCAGAATACCTACAGAAGTTGGGTAGAGGAGGAGAAAGTGAAGACAAAAGTAAAGAGCAAACAACCTTGTAGTAAACGTGAATAGAGGAGAGGGCTGAAGACATGCATAGGAAAGCACAAAGAGTAAGAAAGACAATAGCCTGGTGAAGACTGAAGGGAAAGAGGATAAGAAATAGTATTTCCTATTGGCAGGGAAGCATAAAATTTCATACTACTTAATGCATTTTTCCAAAGCAATGGGACATAATTGAAAAGCTTAATAAAATAATACAAATATGTATCTTTCAATGTGGTTTCTAATGTTCTTCTTAGCAGCCTTCCTAAGTGTGTTTTCATGATGTAGGATAATTTCTCCTGAGAAAATTCTCTACCAGAATTGCAGGCTAGAGTGGTTATAGGATACACAAATGTTACCATATGTGCAGCTGTCAATAAAGATAACTAATGTAATGTTTGGAACTTCCTTCTACCATTAAAATTTTCTATTATGAAAGCAAAGCCACACCACTATTTTTAGATCACTAAGCAGTTTAGTGTGGAGATGGCCAAGCTGTCTCAGCTTTTGGAAGCTGCATGATATGCTGATGTAAAATTCATCTAACATTCTCAAAGGCTGTGCTGCTTCTGCGTTGACCATATCTGCCATAAACTGTTTGGTGAGCTGTACACATCCTGGAAAAAAAAAAGCAAGCTACTTCATAGAGGAAGAAGGAAAGCTAGGGTGCTATTAAGATAGTTTGGAATTTTGAAAAATAGAATATCTCTGGTATTTACATATCAGTGGAATTGTATAAAGATTTAATTAGCTTCATGTGGATGATTTAACTGTCCATGGTTTTCCCATTCACAACTGATTCAGTCACCCAAAACTTAATGCCAAGATTTACACAATCAATATTCCACAAGATACTGGAAGAATTTTGAGTCGTAATTGTCTCGTGCTCATGGTGTGAGCATGTTTATTTTGTGTCTTGTAAGGTCTGAAATCTTAAATGGAAAACGTTAAGAAAAGGGTAATAAAATACCAGACACTGGGGAAAAGAATAGAGCCCCCAAGGCCTTAAAGGGCTGGACAGTTTGTGAGGACAAATGTCTAAGTCCAGAGTTCATAAGGAGAGAGCACCTACTTGAAAAGCATTGTGTGTTAAGAGGAAAGTTTTGGAAGAACAAGTAAGTATAATTTTTGAAAGAAATACAATAAAAAATGAGTCTCACAACTTTTTAACACCGCAGGTGAGTACTAATTGGAAAAATGACTGCCATTCACTTTGGATGGAGTATATTCAATATCTGTTTTTGGTATCTTTAAAGATGAAGTGTCTGATGATGTTAAAATATTTTACATTTTACTCCTATAGCAGAGTAACTCGTATTAGACTGCTTCTAAAGCTCTTATTTTATGAGTTATGATTGTTTTAAGAATAACAGGTAATGTGTATGTAGTAGTTGAGGCAGTATGGTTGGGTTTCCTTTCAGGATAGTTGCATTTATTTTTGTTCCACTGAATTTTACATTTCTTTGAATTGCTTAATTTCCAGTTCTAACTTTGTATTTTTGTGCTTATATAAGCTCGTATGCAACACATGGAAAAAAATTACGTCACAGGACTTACTTTTCATGTACAAGGCTTAATTCCTATTTTTGTGAATGTAAGTTTAAATTCAATTGTCACTTAAGATTTGTGCAGCTTAGTTTATGTTGCTGCATTAATGGTGATGTACACCTGTCATGAATCAAGATTAATTTATAATGCTTTAAAGGCGTCAACACCAGTCTCTAAAATGGTTGCGCTTTAATTTTTGTAAATGCGCTTTTCTAATATTTTTTCATGTCAGGCTTCAGTAATGCAGATTTATATTTATCATTTTGTTTCTTATGCTTTCTTCTGGGTTACTATGATTTGATATTTTTACTGTGAATAAGTCTTTTTTCTCAGTTTCATCAACTTCTCTCCCCTTTTAGAACTGAGTAACTTGTATGGAAAAAGCAAAAAACACTCAAAAATAAATAATTCGTGTCCTTATTTCTAAGTACAGTTGTTGGCCATTTCTGTTTTAAGATACTGTGTTGAGTTTCCCACTTTGATGCATTTGGCTTCCTTCTTTTTAAGAGGGAGGAAATTGGTTGTACTTATTTAGCTCAATGTGAATGAGACAGATGTCAGTATAAGAGCTGATGTAAGAGGTGTATCCTGTTTTAGGCCTATTTAAGCAGAGATGCCATGTTGCATTTCAGTCATCTTGTATAAACAGAACTCATGAGAGAACTGAAGCACAAGAATGATGTTCTGGTACCACTTAAACTGCCAACTCTGTAGTCAATATAACAGCATGCCTTCATTCCTAGTATAACAATCAAGCATGAAACAATCAAGAATAAAAATATAGTTGAAGTATGTATAAGAAGACAGACAGACTTTTTTTCCTTTTTCCTATGCAAGAACACTGGAACTATTTTGGGGCAGATGAGAACCTGGGTCCAGTAGCTGTGAGTATAAGAAGAGAGAAGCCAGAAGAAATCAAAGAAAATGGACCTCAGTACAACTACCGGATCATATTCAGAACCAGTGAGGTAAGCAGTTCAGGAGTGATAGTAAAAGATGCTAGAAGTGATTAGGCAAAATCAGGTGGTATGTATGTGCTTTCAGCATTGGTGATAGATTTATGTATAATCCAGGAATTTCCTGACAAACTTATATCACATGTTTATCTGGCACAGAAAATATGTAAGTTAGTTATTCCATAACATCCAATACAGAGGAAACTGTGAAGGTTGATTTTGTTAAAGCTTAAGAAACTTAGAGGAACTATATTAGCTAGAAGCAAGCAAAGAGGAGGGAAATTACTTCATCCACTTTTATATATGACAATGAGTGGACTTGAGAAAAATACTTTTTTAATTTTAAATGTTTTATTTGAAACACTATGTTAATAATTTTTCCAGGAAGTAGTTTGCGATAAAACTTAAATCTGATGAATCATTTAAAACAGTCTGATTACTGTTAGCTATCAGTGAGTGACATTTTGTGTATCACTGTCTGTTTCATGCCTACAGAAATCACTTGATGTCCTTAATCTCTATGGAGAATTGGAAAACCAGTATGTTTTGCTCCACTGCTGTTGCTCATCAATCTCAGTGCACAATTCACTATATATGCTATTTTTTGTTTTGTATCCTTAGCTCATGACATTAAGAGGCTCTGTGCTAGAAGATGCTATTCCTTCCACTGCAAAGCATTGTACAGCCAGGGGACTTCCCCTAAAAGAAGTACTGGAGTATGTGGTTCCAGAGCTGAATATCCATTGTCTAAGACTGGCTTTCAACACTCCAAAAGTCACGGAACAGCTTATGAAGCTTGATGAACAAGGGGTGAGAGTTACAGGATTAGACAAATGATCTTAATCTGCCAAATTATTGCCACCAGTTGCAAAATTATATGATTAGTCAGTCTGTTGAAATGCCTCATTTAAACTAAAACTTGTCATCTGAAGGAGAGTTAGGTTGCATATATTTACCCCAAGTTTTCCAGAATATTTGGTGGGTATGAAATCAAGTTAATTTCTCTATGTATCTTAAAGTTTTAGATTAATACTATGGCTGTTGTTAATTTTAATTTACTTTAAAGGACTACATTATTGTTTTTCAAAGACAGGGATGGAAGGGAGTTCTGTTCTGTTTCTTTTATTGCTATTATAACAAGAAGAAAAATCTTCATGTTGCTAAATGTTTCACTCTAATACTGTATTGCCTCAGCCATGACCAGGGTGCTGCCTGTCTCTTTTTGGTTTGGGGTGTGGTTTTTTCGTCCCCTACATGGCAAAGTAAGAATTCTAAGCCTCTTCTTCATACCAATGATTTTCATTTAGGTGATAGACTCTTGGTCTTTTAAAGATGGAACTGAGGTTCATTAGCCATGCAGCTTAGATTTAGCAAAATCAAAGTCCATGAGTAAAGTGATTTTTATGATTAACAACTTCAATAGTGACATTAAACAGATCTGAGTGTCCTTGTCATTACTGGCAACCTCTCTTCCCAGACCTCTTGAGTGGATGGACGGCAGGATGGGGACTAGGTTCCTCCCACTATAAGAGAATATCAGGTTCATGACCACCTGATGAGCCTGAACATACATAAGTCTGTGAGACCCAGTGAGATGGATCCCAGGGTCCTGAGGGAATTGACTGATGTAGTTGTGTAAGACTCCAGGTCCAAGCCACGTGCTCACCCAGGCATTTTGCTTTTAAAATGTATTTAAGGCTCCAAAATTTTGCCCAGTGAATGTTTTCAAAGCCTTCAGTTCTTAAATACCTTGAGATTGTGTAAAGAGAAAATACTCTTTTCCCAAGAGATACTTGTAATTTTGGGAAAAAATAAGCATCTTGGCAAAAGTTTAAAAGGGGTAATATACAATCAAGGTAGAGCATTCCACAGAGCACCTAGCACATACCAACCCACACAGTTTAGCAGAATACAACCCATAGGTTTTAAATTAGGAGTTCCAGGAGGCATGGTGTGGGTGGGCTCCCAGGCTGCCTTTTTGATTGACAGCTGCCCATGAGGCTGCTGAGACTGCCATGTAGGCTCCATGGCTGCCATGTGGGATAGGACCTGGCCCTTCCTACACACACACGAGTTGATTCCGACCCACTAATATGATAATATCTCATGAGATTTGAATCCAGTGCCTCACCAATTGTCAAGGCACTCTCCATGATATTTAAAAAGTGATGGCATTCACATGAAGTTCTAGGTGACTGGAAAAGAGAAAACATTGTACATATTTTTAAAAAAGGTTGAAAGGAGGACCCTGGGAACTGCTGACCTGTCAGTCTCACCTCTGTTGCTGGGAAGATTGTGGAACAGATCCTTCTAGAAGTTATGCTAAAGATGACCTTCTAAGATGGAATTACTACATCAGTGGACAAGGGAAAGGCTACAGATACCATTTATCTGGACTTCTGTAAAGCCTTTGACATGGTCCCATACAACATCCTTCTCTCTGAATTGGTGAGACATGGATTTGATGTGTGGACTGTTAGATGGATAAGGAATTGATGGGATGGTTGCATCCAGAGGGAGTGGTCAATGGCTCAGAGTCCCTGTGGATATCAGTGACCAGTGTTGTCCCTCAAGAATCCACAATGGGACTGGTGTTATTTAGTATCTTCATTAATGACATAGATGAAGGAATGGAGTGCACCCTCAGCAGATTTGCAGATGACACCAAGTTGAGTTGGTGCAGCTGACACACCTGAAGGATAGGATGCCATAAAGAAGTGGTCCCATGGGAATCTCATGAGGTTTAATAAGATCAAGTGGAAGGTGCTGCACCTGGGTCAGGGCACTCCCTGGTATCCAGACTGTGAGATAAGTAGATCAGGAGCAGCCCTGCTGGGAAAGACTTGGGGATGCTGGTGGGTGAGGGCCTGGGCATGAGCTGGCAATGAATGTGCACTTGCAGCATGGAAAGCCGGTTGTATCCTGGACTTCATCAAAAGCAATGTGATGAGCAGGTCAAGGGAGGGGATTCTGCCCCTCCACTATAGTGAGATTCCACCTGGAGTGCTGCATCCAGCTCTGGGGTCCCCAGGACGGGAAGGATGCAGACCTGTTGGAGTGACTTGAGAGGAGGGGCTATCAAGGTGATCGGAGGGATGAAGCACCTCTCCTATTAGGAAAGGCTGAGGCAAGTGAGTTTGTTCAGCTTGGAAAAGTAAAGGCTTTGGGATGACTCAGTGGAATGGGCTGCCCAAGGAGGTGGTGGAGTCACCGTCCCTAGAGGTGTTTAAGAAAAGGTTGGATGAAGTTCTTGGCGGCATGACCTAGATATTAGGGTAGTGTGTTATAGGTAGGATGATGTGTTGGTAGTAGGATGGCAACAGGTCAGGTTAGGTAACAGGTTTGACTAGATTAGATTAGGTAACAGGTGATAGGTTGGACTTGATGATCTCTATGGTCTTTTCCAACCTTACTGATTCTGTGATTCTGTGATTCTGTGACTGAATTGTGGGCTCTCGGTACCTGAAAGGAGCCTATAAGAGAGATGGAGAGGGACTTTTTAGAAGAGCATATAATAACAGGACCAAGAGGAATGGCTTCAAACTGAGAGAGGAACTTTAGATTAGATATTAGGAAGAAGATACAGTGGACCCCTGCCACTATGTGGTTTTGTGCTTTGCGGGTTCAATCACATCATCTGGCAGCGCTGGGCCAAAGCACCAGGACAGCAAAAGGTGAGCCCAACTGTGGAGCAGAAGCCTCCTGCAGGCGCTGAAGCTGCAGTTGTGGTGCTACTTGCTCTGGTCCTGGCAGTGCTGCCCCTAACTCCCATGACTGGAAGTCTTGATCCCTGCCTTCTGCGCTACTGCTCATTGCCCTGGCCCCAGGTGCTGGGAGCTGGGCTGCCTCTCTGCTGCCCCTCAGACCGCTACCAGGGCTGCACCTGGAGCAGGGCCATGGCCCTCTCTGCTGTGTTCCGTGCTGCAGCACCGCGGGAACCCATGCCAGGGAGGGAACACCACGGAGAAGGGTCAGAAGCACAGCCTCGCAGTGGCTCCTAAGCCTGCTCCAGCTACTGAAGCAGCGGCAGCAGAAGCCCAAGACACCCCATAGCCACTCTGGAGCTGAGAGGGTGGGGTGACAGGCAGAGCTTAAAGGTATATTCATTAGCTTGTTACCGTCACGGATTATGGGCCTCGCACAAGGGGAAGCAGACCTGTGGCCTTGCTAAAGTCGGGTGATGACTGTATTTGCTGTGAAGGTGGTAAGGCACCGAAACAGGTTTCCCAGGGAAGTTATGCTCCTTCATATCTGAAAGTGTTCAGGGCCAGGCTGGATGGAACTCTGAGCAACCTGGTTTGGTGAAAGATTGCCCTGCCTGTTGCAAGGGATCAGATCTATATGATCTTGAAGGTATCTTCCAACCCGAAATGTTCTATGGTACCTAACAGAAGTGTGAGGTTGAATTATCCTTTTTGCACATCCTATGTCATTAAGCTCCACAGTTTTCTAATGTGGCTTTCTGTTATGCCTAAACTTTTGAAAATCGTTAAGGACAAGTGATAGTTAAATTTTTATTATTTGCATCAAAACATTGTCTTTTTTTGTGGTAATGAAACAGTTTGACACTTCCAACAGAAAAACATAAGCTCACTCTGTACTAATTGGAAGCTGCATTTTTTATTAATTCTAAGCTAACCAAAAATGGGTAACAGCTGGTCTACTAATTAGGTACACAGAGTGTTGATCACTTCTTCTTGCTGAGTGTCACACTGTTTCATTATGGCATGAACAGGTGCCGGTTTGATATAGTAAATAAGATATTTTGTAAATTTAAGGGTTAAGTCTATAAAGTCACCTGAGCCTGATTTAGCTGTTAAATTTCACCCAGTAATCCCCTACTTGAGCCAAATTTGCCTGTATCAGTTTGCTTCAAATGTCTTTTTTTATATTTATGAGGTCTTAAAGCAGTTGGTTGTTTTCATATTTAAGAATTTGCAATTCTTTATTTTAGTTTATCTACTTCCAGCTTCAAGATTTCTGATATTTTTCTCTGCTACATCTTGAAAGTCATTTTGGTGTGAGATTTTTTTCCAGCAAAGGTTTTTGTGTGCAGTGATTAAATAATCTGTTGGTTTTGTTTATGATAAACTAAACAGATTGCACTTTTCAAGTCTTTCACTGCAACATATTTTCTCTGAATTTCATATCAGTTTTATGGCTGATCCCTCTCTCTTTTAGTCTTTCAATATCTGCATATGTCACTCAGTGTCAGAATGGGAATATTAATATTCTTCTTGCCCTCTGTAATGGATGCCAGGGGCTTGAACAGTTGCTCAGTCCCGAATAATAAGATATACGAAGGGTAGGTTGGAGTAAGGCAATTTAATATAGGCAAAGATAAAGCAAAGCAAAGGAACTAATCCCTACTTCCCATTGGCAGAGATGTCCACATCCAGAGAAGCAGGGCTCCTATGCATGTTAGAAGGCAGCCATCAGAAGCAATGAATGCTCCCTTCCTCAGCTTTTATACCTGAGCTGATGTCATATGGTATGGAATATCCTTTGGTCAGTCTGGCTCAGCTGGCCTGCTCATGTACCCTCCCGGAATCTCGTCCTCAGTTGGGGGGAAGGGACATTAGTGCTGATGTGTGCCTGGCTGTAGTCAAAACACTTGTGTGTTACCAACACCCTTCTAAAGCACAGCATTGCAAGTGCTGCTGTGGGCTCAGAGGGACCCGATACACCCTAATTTTGAGTGGTGGTGTAGGTGAAGTTGCATGTTCCTTACTTAGGTTGCTATAATCATGGTAACCTCTATGTTAAGTACATACGATCCACATTGCTTGCCACCCAGCTCTTCTTTTATTTGATTTATTAAAATACATTCATTTGAATGGTTCTGTGTTAAAAAGCAGTCCAGTAATTTTGTAGAACTGTACTAGCTTCTTTACTAATTGCCGTCTACTAATCTTTCCCTTGAATGCAGAGTTCATGATAAGTTACTTTACTCAAGTTTGCTTCCAAATATGATTTTAAAATCTGAATATCAGGGCAATTACTGATTTATTCCAGTAGAAGTTAATCCTTGTGGCAATTCCTCATTCACAGAAATACCACAAAATATCAGTCAGTTCTTAATATAATTCCCTGTTCATAATATAAACTTGCTGATTGGTTAAATCCAAGATATACTTTCTGCTGTCTCGCACTGGGTGCTAGATAAATACTTAAAGTGCACATTCCTACATACATAAATACATACTTTTAGATTATTAAGGTGAAGCTGCTACTTTAGTAGTTTTACCACAACAAATTTCATTCTTCAACTTCTTTTTTAGCTTTTTCCTGGATTTAATATACTTCTAAGGAGCCTAGATTTATCAGAAGGAGGTATAGTAATGGGAACTCCATGCATTTGTTTTTGCAGATCTGCTTTTTTTGATTCAAAAATATGAACATGTGTTGTTCTTAGGAAACTTTTTTTTCAAAAAAATCACAAGCCTAGGAATACAGCTAGAAGGCATATAGTGTTCATTGGCTAGTCCTTGTGTAGTTTCTTAGGCTGACATTTTCACAGCAATAAAGGACAGATGTTTGCATTCTCATTGATGCTGCAGATCCTGTGTATGTTTATGTCCTTGAAAATATTCCCTTCCTCCGAAATTAAAGTTTAAGTAGTCTAAGTGTGCTTGATGAGAATGGTTTTCTTCGTCCTAACTTGTTTAAGGAAAATTATTAGAAACTATTGTATTTAGCAATGCAGCTAAGTTATTGTGGTCCCATGAAACACTTGTATCCATTCTGTTTCCATGAGACTGGAGGAAAAGCTTATCTGAGCAACAGAAGCCTGAATGCTCCAAGGCAAGGCCTGCTGCTGGCCTTGATATGATATGGAAAGTGGTGACAGTTGCTTTGGCAGGAGCAGCAGCAGTGCCATCTCTCACCACCCTTCCTTGCTTCCCCCTTCCCACATGGCAGCAGTAGCTGAATACATGTGGCCCAGTCAGCAAAGGCATGAAGTCTGGCTGCTCTGAGGCAGTGAAGTTGTAGTGAGTGGGATCATGTAGTTCACCAGCTAAGTAGACATCACAGATACATACCTGTAAAACCTCATCTAGCTCCCTTGATTCCTGAGAGTTACATTTTAATCAAACATAGAATCATGCAAAATGTTTTTTTAAAAAACGCATGTGCCATGCATCTGTATTTAAATTGTTTTGAGCATTGTGTGCACTCATAGTTGTTTTGAATTCTTATATTTTTTAAATTATTATTTCAACCAGGAGTTGAAATCAAGAATTATCCTAATAAATTGTTATTGAAATTGATTTAAGGCAAATCAGTTATGACTCAAGGTAATTGCTTGCAAGCTATAGAAAAGATTTATTTTTGGGCCCAGGAACAAGGAAAGAACATCTTTGTCTTGCAAAAATGCCTCCTAGCCCTGTCAGATGCCCAAAGCCCTGCCCTAGATTTGCGCCCCATCTTCATACCCATGTCTCATATGGAAATTATTCCATGAATATGTATCCCTTCAGCATTATGTCATAAATTTCAACTTTGCTTTAAGCCTTTTGACCAATCAGCTTCGATGTTTCACATTCATATTTTGACTAGAACTGTGTTCTGTTTATGCTTCAGGACTGCAGAACAAGACTTTGTTACCTTTAATATTGGATGTTAAATTTCAGGCCCAGTGAATAATTTTAACATGTACTAATTATTCTAAAATCCTTCTAAAATTTACTAAAATTTTACTGTTCCACTAAAATCCCCAAATTTCTAAGCTTATACCTGCATCACTAAAATCTATAAGTTTCCGAGTCCTCAAATCAAAAGAAATAATAATCATAGTAAATTGTAATATTGATTTGCATGTGCTTGCTATTATTTTACCAATAAATATCTTTTCTTCAAGTTTTAATATTTCCAGTGACTAAAGGGGACTACAGGAGAGACTTCTTACAAAGGCAAGTAGTGAAAGGACAAGGGGAATGGCTTTTTACTGACAGGGTAGGTTTAGATTATACGTATATTAGGAATAAATTCTTTACTGTGAGGGTGATGAGGCACTGGAGGAGGTTGCCTGGAGAAGTTATGAACGTGTCATCCCCTGGAAATGTTCAAGGCCAGGTTGGATGGGGCTTTGAGCAACCTGGTCTAGTGAAAGGTGTTCCTGCCCACGTCAGGGCATTTGGAACTAGATGATCTTGAAGGTCCCTTCCAAACAAAATATTCTATGATTGTATGCTGTATTCACCTTATATCATAAGGAATTTGGACATGCAGAGCTCCCCTGGAAGTCGAGGGGGGTCGGGTCTGGGCAGATCCTGCGAGTTACGCAATTTGTGAAGATACCGAACCTATGAATATTCAATTACCCCCCACCCGTAGCCACACACCCTCCACTAATTATGTCTGGAGGGCAGTCCTGGGAGCGTGGCTTGCACTGTAGCACCTCATGAAAGTGGAGGAAGCGCCTTTTGATGCCTCCTGGCCATGGAATCCGGGGTCCAGGATGTTCTGCACATGCGTGCAGTTGCACAACTCGGTGAAAATCCAGCTGCGACTAATTGAATATATGAATATGTGGGGGTTCTCTGTATTTAGAAGATGCAAGTCAGGTAGTCAGTGTGTCAGATGGTAAAATAGGGACATTCTTTAGTGGGGTAAAAGAAACAGCTTACAACTGACTCGTTACGTATATCCTAGTCATCATTCAGCCTTAGCAGTAAAGGAAAATACAGTAAAGTTGTAGTTTTTCAGAGTCTTTAAATTTTAAATTTATTTCAGTTTGAGACAGAGTGGGACCACTTCTGAAGGCCTCCAAATTATCCTACCATAAATAATTAATTAAAATTAATTAATTTTATTTTAATTATGTGTCCACATTGTCCTAGCAAGTTGAAAATCCTTTATCTCACAACTTGGGATATAATCTTTTCAGAAGAAATGACAATACATTCAGATAACTTTTTTCCCAGTGCTCTTGCAAATAACTGTTTTCACTTCTCAGTAACCTGTAGCCCAAATGTGTAAATCTCACTCCAGTTTTGATAGATGTTCTTGTGATTTTGCTCTGGCATATCTGTTTGGTGTTTATTTGAAATAGAGCATCTACAAAAATTCATGTGTGGGAGGAAGGTTTATTTACCCAGCAATAATGATGCATTTCTACTGGATGAATTACATGCGTAATCTCCAAGGCTCTCCCTTGCTCTCTTTAAATCAGAGTTCGTGCCTGTGAAACTGGTTTTGGAGACAGCAGTAAATGGCTGTGCATGCTACTGTCTTCCCTTGTGTAACTTGTGTTTCTGTAGTCCAGATGTACATAACACCAGTGTGCTCCTTTTTTTGTGCGTGTATCAATTTATCATTTGTAGGAACAGTTTGCTTTAAAGAACCACAATTACAGTAAAGAGGTGCTTTATTCACATCTTCAGCTTCTGCTGTATTAGGAACATCAAATACCAAATTAGAGGGAAAATGGAAGTCAAAAGCACAAATATATTTGACGATCTATGCTAGCAAACGGTATCTTGAAAATATTACTGAATTTCTCAATTTGTCTGTTTTCTTGGTTACTACGTATTTAAGTCAGAGAAGGCCAACCAAATGTCATGGACACTTCCAAGTCTACCTGTTCTAACCAGTGAATAATTTCTAACTTCTGTTTGAAGTGAATGTTAATTTTGCCACTTATTTTAGAAACGAGCACATGATGTATCTTACCATTCTGCATGGAAGGCTTAGCATAGGATAGTAACCATGGTACCAGCCTAAGTGAGAGTCATGTTCCTGGAATTACTCAACCAGCACTTCCCATGTGCTTCAGTGTAAGACATTCACTATTTGCAAGCTTGTTGTCCTCCTGAAAATAAGCAACTGTAATGTTTGTTTCACTTCAGAAAGTGTTTTGACATTTTCAGATTAAATATGCTATCATCAAAACATTTAGAGTGGAAAACAATGAGAGTATTTAGAACTAGACTAACTTTTGAAATTAGACTGATAAACAGGTATTTTTTCTTTCGTGAATTACAGGTTTATTAAACAGTGGGAAGTGAATTCAATACATACGTTACTGCATCATTTGGTGTACATGTAAGATTTTAATCTTTTTCCCTTCGCAGTTAAGTTACCAACTTAAGGTGGGTATCATGTACTGCAAAGCTGGACAAAGCACAGAAGAGGAAATGTATAATAATGAATCAGCAGGTCCAGCCTTTGAGGAATTTCTTCAGCTCTTGGGAGAACGAGTTCGACTCAAGGGATTTGACAAGTATCGTGCTCAACTGGATACAAAGAGTAAGGCTTCTTCATTTTATTCACCCCCTTAAATAAACAAGGTTCATCATATGGTTGCTAACTGCCTCACTGCACAGTACTTAAAAATAATGTTTTTGCAATAAGAAGGCAGTTGCTCAATATTGGAAGCAGAGTACATACATAATTTGACTCATACCTATATGGTCTCTCTGATACTCATTGGCTTTTTATAGTAGTTTGGTACGAAATTATCACTAAAGCCACAACCAAAAAATCTGTAACTATGGAACCGTTATTGGTATGCAAATCATCATCAATGTGTTGTCTAAAGACTAATCAATACAGGTAGTAGGCTTTTGTGATATATATTGCACACAATTTTTTTTTATGCAGTTTAGTCATGCCATCAAATGTATTCCTCCCTCTGTGATTTTTCTTTTGAGTTATGGAAATTAAACTAGATTTGGCAGTTGAGTTATCAGCTTTAACTGTAAAACATACTGCGATAAAAAATGCAGTGGTAAAATGGTCTTGGATGACTGTATCTAAAAAAGAAACTCCCTGCTTTTGGAATCAAACATGCAAGATACCTGTTTATGAGCTAGTGTGTGCTATATTAAATTTGTAGATGTAACTACATTACTCAGGAGTAGATTTTGGTCTGTATTCCTTTTCTTTGATTATTAGAATTAACCAGTTCCTATGGAAATCTCTTGCTCACTTATGGCAAAGTAAATTAGATAATGAGTTGATTCATGAAAGCTGAAAAGCATTCATCAACTTCAGTTCAGCAAAAGCTGTGGTCTTGTTATGGGTCTCCTAGCCCACCTACAGTAACTTGTTGTGCTTCAGCGCTCCACCATTCTACTTTGTGTCTTGAATTCCTACAGGAATTGTATTGCCATCTCCTCCGGCTGTTCTTGACCAGTCTGATCATCAGTCCTCAGAAGGTTATAAAACCCATGATTTTAAACATAAAGTAGTATCTATTTTATACGCATTTAACATTGAGCCTGCTTCCTTTTCCTTGAAATATTTTTATTCCCTCTCTTGTAGTTACATACCTGAGCACATTTCATAGAATCACAGAATGGTTTTCATTGGAAAAGAAAAAAATTGTCTCGTTTCAACCCGCTGCCACAAACAGGGACACCTTCCACTAGACCAGATTGCTCGCAGCCCCAACCAGCCTGGCTTTGAACACTTCTAGGAATGAGGCATCCCGTGCTTCTCTGGGCAATCTGTTCCAGTGTCTTGCCACCCTCACAGTAAAGAATTTCTTCCCAATATCTAACCTAACCCTGCCCTCCATCAGTTTAAAATCATTCTGCCCTGTCCTATCACTTCTCATTCTTGTGTTAAGTCCTCTCCAGCTCTCCTGTAGCCCCTCCTAAGTACTGGAAAGCTGCTATAAGGTCTCCCCAGAGCCTTCTCTTCTCTAGGCTGAATAATCCAAATTCTCTCAGCCTTTCCTCGTAGGAGAGGTGCTCCAGCCCTCTGTTCGTCTTGGTGCCTCTCCTCTCGACTCACTCCAGCAGGTCTATGTCCTTTCTGTGCTGAGGATCCCAGAGTTGGATGCTGTAGTCCAAGTGGAGACTCAGTACTCCATTTGGTATCCACATATACGGGACACAGTACTCCATTTATGTGTTGCAGTTGTGATGTTACCCTTATTAAGCCAAGTCATACCTACTGGTATATGAGATGTGAATTTCTCTGATTGTTCCCACACATAGATGCAGTACGACCTGATAACCTTCATCTGCACTCATCCAAATTTGAATTCAATCTCCTTAATTTTAGTGGCCAGGATTATATGTATGATTCCAGATGAGATCCAGGCAGTTTCTTGGTGAAACATTTTCTTGTCTGTAATGGAAATACATACAGTTCTCAGGCTGAGCTTTTCTTCTCTGCAGCTCTGAACTATTATTTTCTTGGTTATAAAGATGAGCTATGTCAAAAATCAAGTGTGTATGTAAAACAGAGAAAATAATTACTTAGCCTCTGGGTTTATATTCTGGCCTTCTTGTTACTTTCAGTGGTTAGAATCCTCTCTTCCTTTTCTTCTTGTTTAGTTAAGATGTGGAAAAAACCTAACCCTTATTTTGGTGTCAGTCCACACACACTGGTTTCTAGTATGTGTAAATGCTGTATGATTAAGAGTTGATTTTGCATTTTTTTCTAAGCAGCAAAATTTCCAGAAATGTTTTTAGTTTGTTCTGGTTGCTTCCAAGTCCAGGAAAGAATTTTATCACATTTTGAGTTCAGGTGTTACAATCTAGCACCTGTTAAGTGGAAACATATGTAAACTTCTGGTTGACTAAATCTCTCCTGGTTTTGAGAGTAGTATTCTTGTAATGAAGGTTTCTCCTCTGTGTTAAACAATGGCAGCAAACTTTTGTAACTGATCTTTATGGTGATGTGTTCTCTTTTCTGCCAGTGTGCAAAGCTCAGACTGGACATGGTGAAAGAAGAGATGCTTTGGGGGTACAACACTTAGCTCTTTGGATAGCTGCATTAGGAAACACTTAACGCATGTTCTACAAAGGAAATCGAAAAAAAAACCAACCAACCAACCAAACAAACAACAAGAAAAAGCCAAAATGTTAAAGACCAGAGATGGTCACAAGAGTTGCATCTCAGATGTGGGGAATATGTGAACAGCAAAATACATCTTCAATATCTACCCTGAGTCATCAGTCTTTTTCCCTTGTCCTAAACACAGAAAGACTTGCCAAGGAGAACGTTTTGGGTTTTATCTTTACTTAGGTTTGTAGGTTTTGTTGAAACAGCTGGATGTACGGCTGGGAGGTAAGCTTCTCCATCTTCCAGCTCTGTGCGCATCTGTTGCTAGAGATCACTGTCTCCAAGTAGTCCTTGCAGTCTGATTGCTCCAGAAATTTTCCTGCATCAGAGTTCTGTTCAGTGTCAACACAGTTGATTACGAAGATGTGCTTAAAACAAGTGTCTGTTCGGTGACTGGTAAGAAAGCTCAGATCTACATAGGCTACTGGACTAGTTGCTGTACCTCTGTACTTTGTAAACTGTGAAAAATCTATGCAACTTCAGGTTGCATGAGGTCAGGCACATTGTAAGATTTTCCCTGCATGGAGCTGAGCTGACTTGTATATGTACTCTGGAAGTTTTCACAGTATTTTTAATTCACGAAAATTTAGAAAAGTAAAGTTACTCTGGCAAAAGGCAGTTTCAGGATAATTGTTTAGAGTTAGGGGATTAATTGGTAAGTATCCATAACAGAGTCAATTTTTCAAAAGGAGGAATCATGCATCCTAGTAACTGGAGGCCTATTTATGTGTATTGGATCCTTCAAGGGCTTTAACTTTGGATCACTGCCAAGGCACTGTGGCAAAGAGATGCTACTTTTCAAGTTTTGTTTGTTTATTTCTAGAGTTACCAGAGGCGAAACAATCTATCTTCCGGCAGCCTGCAGACTTTGGATAGGAATTAGAGCTTGAAAATGTCACCTATCCTATGGTGGCTAGGAAGTTTATGGGCTTCACTTTTAAAGTGATAAACATTCACAGTGATCTTCCAGATTAAAACGTCAGTCATTTTGCTTTATTTTCTAGTTATAATTCATGCTTTATTTCCCTCTCCTTCACATAGTCTTATTTCTCAGTACAGTGATCGTCCGTTACTCGCGGGCTGTTGGGTCTGGTCCTCCTCACGTGACAAGGATAGCGATCCCACTACATAGTCAAGTATGCCACACCTGTAGCCACGCCCTCTCCCCTAATAAGATCTGGAGGACGGTCATGAGAGCGGGGCTCCCTCTGTAATGCCTCATTAAAGCGGAGGAAATGCCTTTTGCCACCTCTCAGCTCCAGGAATGGAGCTTTTCTGAGCGCAGAAATTGGCACGGCTGGTAGCGAGGAAGCCGACACCAACCCACCTATCCCCCCCAAAAACCAAGCGGGAGTGTAGCCTTCTGCCACTGTCCTTTCCCTGCCACATCTCTGCTGGGTTTTTTTATTGGGTTTTTTATCGGGGTTTCTGGTTGCTGCTGTGTGTCCCTTGTGTTCAAACCCAGTGGAGGTGGCACGCCTCTCCAGAGCAGGACTCTGGGGCAGGCTTGGGCAATGAGTTCAGTGCTGGCTGGGGCGGCGCCCCTGGCGCTGTATGATGAGAGCGGCAGCTGAACAGGCTGGGACAGTCCCTGCTGTTCAAAGGGGCTGCTTTGTTTGGGATTGATTTTCCTGGGAATGTAACAACCCCACGAAAGCTTTTCTGGCAAGAGTGGGGGCAAGCAGGCAGCGCTGATCTGGCTGCCCCGGGATGGGGCGGGCAGCAGCTGGGATCTGTCTCCTGCTGAGGCTGTCTGCAGGAGCACGGACAACCAGCAGCTGTGCAGGGCAAAAAGAGCTGGTGGCTCTGTGATCTGCTCTTGCCGCAGCTCCTAAGATGTGCAGGGCAGGGGCGGACTTGGGAGTCAGTGCAGCACCAGAGCACAGATGCGTCCCCACGCCGGGAGTGCCTCCAGCCCCGCTTCTCCCTGCACCTGCTGCCCAACTGCAGCTCTCCTCTTCCCTACAAGGGAACTTTTTATTTTATTTTGGGCAGTGAGGGGGTTCTGGTGCCAGCACTCTGACGTCAGGAGTCCGAGTCGCTGGCATTGGGACATGCCGGACTATGCCACTCGTGTTCCACCAGTGCCGGCAGAGCTGAAACGCGTTGCTGAGTTGGTGGCTCCTCTCCTGTCCACCTGGGTTTAAATCTCCTGTCCGCTGCCACCCAGAGGTTGGCATTGGCAGCGGCAACCGTCCCCTGCCAGCCCTGGTTCGCAGACGCGCTGTGCTGGAAATGCCAGCATGGCGCCGATGCCTTTGTGTCGCGGCAGCGTGGCAGTGCTCCCGGCCTCACAGAGATGGGACCAGCTCCCCTTTCTCCTAAACGGTGAGAATGAAGCACGTACGGCAAGTCTGGTGGGTGATGACGGCGGGGGACACCAATTATATATTCATAACCTCATTATATATTCATAAGCTGATGGGTTCGCGGTATGTTCTGCACATGTGCCGAGGTCACACAGCTCGTGGAAAAATCACCCATAACTATTGGATCTTGCAAATAACAGATCACGACTATGCAGAGGATCACTATTTTAAATTCATAGATGGGATCTGCTTGATAATACTAGACCTGGCTTCTGCTTTGTGGAGAAGCTCTGTGCAGCTGTTAAAGGATTCTGTGAGCACTGAAGAACTTAAACTGAGCTCTTTGTACAGTTCCTGCATGAGGCAGGCAAGTTCCCCACTCTGGTGTGTGGACTCTCAGGACCTTCAGCAAGTCCTTTACAGCTGCATCTAAAAGATGAAGATTTCTTCAACACTCAGTTGCTTTCAGGGGGAGTCAGAGCCCTCAACTAGCAGAATGATGTCCTAATGAGCTTTTAGGACTTATGCACTGGGGCTGGGGAGAGGGCGGGAGCAGCGGCATAGGGTTTGGTCACGGCAGATCCACGGATTCTCCGGGTTGGGGGGGGGGGGTCTCCTGAGTCAGAGGGGGCCCGGAAACGGTTCCCTTAGCTTCTCCGTGCTCAGAGAGTCCGAAGGGAGAAGCAAAAAAGTGCCCGGAGCCCTCCAGAGTTCTGGGGGGTGGGGCAATGGGCATGGCCTGCATGCATATTAACGATCTACAGTTCTTTGCGAGGTTAGGGTTTTGCGACGGCATTGGCCTGTCCCTTTCCTCGCGATGGAGGGGGTATAACTGTAGTTAGTGGCAGCAACTTGGGTTGGATAGTAAATGATTCCATAGAATGTGTGCAGGCCAGCTGTACCGGAGGAGACTGAGAGGAAACTTCACTGCAGTCTATAGGTTCCTCAGCAGGGGACAAAAAGGGACTCTTGGGGATGGTCCTGTGCAGTGTCAGGAGTTGGACTTCGATCCTTTTGACTCCCTTCCAACTCAGGAAATACTCTAGTCTGTATTAATACTTGGCACGTGTATCCAGCAGAGTGGTAGTGTGGTTAATGCAGGAAATGAGCAAAGTTGATAATGTGAATTGTGGGAGTTTATTTGACAAGATTATGAACTTAGCTAATAATGGTAGGTTTCTGTACTAGATGTTTATCTACTGTCTGACTTCCTGGCTAGGACATGAGAAAAATATAAAACCAGGACAGATATTACTAAATAGATAAAAAATCTAGGGAATGAATGGACTTTGAATTGACATTTTATTTATGGAGTTGTCAATAAAACTCAGTATTTGTGATGAAATAATACAGATAAATTACCTTCCTAACATGTACTATATAACATCTTTCCAACCATGTGGAAATAAGAATAGACTTATTCTTGGGTCTGAGACATTTGCGAGGAGACCAATAGCCAAAGGAGGTCACAGGTTCTTTAACTGCTTAAGAAGCAGAAATAAGGATGAGGGGAAGTAGATCTGCATTTCTCTGTGTGTTATATGGATACTATTGCATGTTACAAATTAAGAGATTCTGTCCTTGGAAATTCTGTGCAAAAATAACTTGGATATTATCAAGTTGAACATGAATGCTTGCTGTAATCCTTGCGTATGAGAGAAAGAAGAGAGTTTTGACAGCTGCTGACAGCAAAGGTTCACAGGTTATTCCAAGTTGGAAGGGACCCACAAGGATCATCTAGTCCAACTCCCAAGCAAGAGCCCACCCAGGGATCAAATCAACAACCATGGGCACCACGCTCCATCCATCCAAGCCTCCCATTGCCTAGACCATGTCACTGAGTTCCTCATCCAGTCTTTTCTTAAACACCTCCAGCGATGTCGACTCCACCACCTCCCTGGGCAGGTCATTCCAATGAGCGATCACACTCTCTGTGAAAAACCTCTTCCTAACATCCAGCCTAAACCTCCCCTGGCATAGTTTAAGGTCATGTCCTCTTGTTCTGGTGCTGGCAGCCTGAGAGAGGAGATTCACACCCACCCGACTGCACCCTCCCTTCAGGTAGTTGTAAACAGCAATGAGGTCACCTCTGAACCTCCTCTTCTCCAGGCTGAACAATCCCAGCTCTCACAGTTGCTCCCCACAGGGCTTGTTCTCCAGTCCTTTCACCATCCTTGTCACCCTTCACTGGACCCTCTCAAGCAGCTCAACATCCTTCTTAAACTGGGGAGCCCAGAACTGCACACAGTACTCAAGATGTGATCTGACCCGCACTGAGTACAGGGGAAGGACAACCTCCCTAGTCCGACTGGCCGCACAGTTCCTGATACAGGCCAGGATGCTGTTGGTAAAGTGGAGCTACATTAAGTTTTGAAAATTTTTGTTCCTATGCTTTTGATTGTGAGCTCTGGCTGCAGCTCTGTAGCAATAGCTGTCCTGTCTCATCAGTATCATCTATTTTTTGCTCTAGAATTCCTTGCAATGTGTTAATTTGAAACACTGAGTTAGATTTTCTACTTATGAGTTTTATACAGTTTTCTAGTGCAGACATTGTTTAAGCTGCAAGTCCTGTGGGATTCAGTGAGGTGGATTTGTCTGCAGTACGCTAGTCGTCTTAGTCACAGTTTTGAGCACTGCTGGTGTTGGGAAAAACACTTGTGTGAGTCCGTTCAGACAATCCTTGTGAACATAGCTGAGAATCACTGGAAGGACAGAAACTAAGGTGGATTTTTAATGGTGATTAATGATGGAAGGAAAAAAAAGATCAGGTAATGCCACAGCTGAGTAACCAAATCCAGTAATGGGGCAAAGCTGAGAAGACATGTAAATAGCTATGCCATAAATAGATGGCAGGAAGGGGTGTCTTCCGTGTAAAAAGGTGCTAATGAATTTCTAGATCTCTTGGGCCTCTCTTAAATAGAAGGAAATTGAAGTAGATTGCAGTGTTGGCTTACTATTCTGACCTTGAAATGATGGATATTATTCCAGTGCATAGTCTTTTATTTTACTGCAATGGCTGTGATTTGATTTAAAGCAAACACCTGTCATTATTTTTACTTCAGAAGAAGCACTATGGATGTGAAAATTAAAAGAAGTCTGAATGGTGAGAGAGATGCACAGTCTGTAGTGGATATGGATTTCTGTTTGTACTGTAAAGTACTTGGAAATAATTGGAATTATTAAATATGTCATTTGGATTATAGCCTGATTATGTTCTTTGCAGAATCAGTGCTATTCTGAGAAAGAACCCTTTTCTGCCTCAAATGGAGTCCATCCAGGAAAGTTGAAAGTTTGGCTTCAATATGTAGATGTTCTTGCATATTTTTTATCAGAATTGCTTTCTTCTTTTCATCTAACCCCTTTTGGGTCCCTTCCCCTCTTTGGGACCTTCCCCCGTGTGTCTCACTCACTTCCCATGTCTTTTTGCATCTGATCCCCCTTTCTAATTACTTGTGATATTTTGTTATGCTTTAGTTATGAAATTAGCTTCTTTGCAGTTAGACAAATAAAGCAGTAAGAAATTATGTCAATGTGTAGATGGCTCTCAGATGCATCTGCTTCCTTCGGTGTTCCTTGCAATGATCAGGCAGAGGATAGAGGCTGCTGTGAAATGCAAGATGAAATGATTCCCTTTCATCTGTCCTGCTGTTCTTGCCTGCATTAAAAGGCAAAGATTTAGCAGTTAACTAGTTTATTCTACTTGTAGTGCTGAATTCTGGAAGAGAGGACCACATCTTGAAACATTAACTAAGAATTACTATCTTTTTGTAAGATTGTTGGAATCCTTTATTTCTAATTTTCATTTTATTCTGTATAGGTAATTTGGAAGTGCAAAATCCTTATGCAGCTCTAATGTAGAAAACTTTCCATTTCATTTTATGAACGATTTTGTGATTTTTCCTTTACAGTAACTAACCTCTGTTTTATTACTCTGAATCTGATGAAAAACAAACTTCCCAAAGTTTATATCCAAAATCTGGATTAATATACTGGATATTTATGTTACTCTACATGCCTCACAAATCTCAGGGCTATTATCTTCTTAGTATAATCTCTCTGCTAATAAAATCCCCCAACATGTAGTTTTTAACAGTTTTTTAAAATATGCTGATATAAATAGCTGGGATTTTGTAATTTAGTAGCATGTATATATAATTTCAAATAACCAGGATGCGTTTTTCCCATGTACGTATATAAACTAGTTATGTTTAAAATTCTGTTTGAAAATGGGCTTTTTGCACAGCAGTTGTATTTAATAGACAGTGGACAGCAGTTGTATTTAATAGAATAGAGTCACTATTAACATCTTTAAATGTGTTACTGCTTGAATACATCGAACATTTTTCAAGGTCGTGTTTTTGAGAGTGAAAAAAAAAGGAAAAGTCAAAACAAAAGTTCTGTTTGTTGGTAATGAAATGTTGTTTTCAACCTACACTTTGCAAACTCAATAATATCCTCTCTTTTCTTTTTGTTTCTAAACTTCGTAATGCTAGTTTTTATAACTTTCTTTCCACATGAAAGTCTCTCCATCCATGTATAATTATTTCTGTGGCCTTTTTTTGAATCCCCTCTCTTTCTTCTATAACTTTTATAATGGGGTGTGCTCAGAACCCCAAACAGATGAAAGCACCTTTGATTAATATACCAGCATCATAATGTCATTGTTGTAGGCCTTTTTCATCGTCCGTTATAAGAATGTTTGCATCCTATTCAGAGTTTTGACTCTTCCTGCCCATAAAGCACCTGTTCTTGTGAAGGTTTTATCTGACTATGTTGCAGTTAATTTAGAGTCCTGGTAATTATATTTAAGAGAACTCACTATATTCTTATTGTGGATTCTATGTCCACTGTAGTTTAATTATGCATGAGATCATGGTATGATTTTGCAGTATCTGTCCACCTTCCTTTCTGAAGTTGTTCTTGCATTCATTACAGTTTAGTTTCACTCCAAGACATGGATGGTGCTTGAAAATTCTTTTTATTATTATTTACTTCATTGTCACTTTTCATGCTTAAATAGGCTTTCTTCAGGGTTTTGAGATATAAATTCCCTGTGGAAAAAGTCCACAGGCCATCTATATGCAACATTTGCTTTGGCGGGTGAATAAACTCTGAGAAAGTTCTTATTTGCTGATACATTTCGCCTAGGATTGGGGGGTGAATCAGTATTCTTGTCTTGACTGATGATTTTCTTTGGTAAGAATGGCACTTTGCTTAAATTTTGTTTTTTTAAATAATACTGTTATTTTGTCTTTTTTCTTTAACTACAGCTGATTCAACAGGTACTCACTCCCTATACACAACATACAAGGACTATGAAATCATGTTCCACGTTTCTACTATGTTGCCATATACTCCAAACAACAAGCAACAGGTAAGATGGGCTATACCCTATTTAGAATTATTTTTTCTCCTTCTCAAAAGGAGATGAACTATTGAATATTTATGGCAACTTTCGTTTGTTACTAGCAAAGAAAACACCTAAAGAAATCAAAAGTAAAACTGGAGATGAGCAAAACAAGTCATTTTAGGTGCATCATATGTAGATTTTTCTCCACTGGACTGTTTTCTATTTAATTATGCATTACTTTGATGTAAATAATATGCAATAATGTCGGTAGCACATCTGTGTTACTTAGATAAGAATTCATATCTTACATCAAAAGACTATAGTGTACTTAATAGTTCTAAATTATTTTAAACCTTCTACAGGTAACTCGATTGCCCTTTAAGGATTGCATTCAGCAAATTGAATTATGCACAGAATCAGAGATAATGAGTGGGTGGTCTAGCACACTGCACAAGAAGACATGAGTCAAAATCCTTTTGTCAAAAAATTTATTTTTTTAGAATTATATTACACTGAAGATCTATTTAGGCTGATCTGCTCTGTTACACTGAAGTACCTGGTCTTGTTAAACACTAAGCCATCTTGTGGGTCGTGTATATGCATTTTGTTTTAGAAACAATGCTTGGTAGTTCTGCAAATAAAATAGGCATTTCTTTAACTCAGAGTTCTTTTTACTTTGCCTTTGTACACTAAATGTTCTACTACTTTGTAGCTTGCCTTCTCTTTTGCTGTAGTCTTCTGTTTGCTGAAAAGGAGCCTACCAGAAAATCAAGTATCTTAAGGACAATTGCAACTATTTTCAACCTGAATTAGAACCTCCCACTGGTTTGTAAAGAAGTGTGAAGTGAGGGATGTTTTCCTGCTTCCATGTAGCACTGAACACTCTTGATACTAGCAGGGTTTGTTGTTGTTTTTCCCCTTTGTTTAGCTTAAATTATTTGTTTGCAAGTTGTTCTCGTTTACTACATACATATAAAAAGGAAATTTTCATTAAAACCCCAATGCCTGAAATTTATTAGATGAATAATTCTGGTATATGTTATATAAATCCTCAATTATTTCAGTTTTGACCTTGAAGTATCATTTCGGGAAAGAAATTGAACAACAGTAGTTTACAATCATGAGAAATAAATAATTGAAAGTTTGCGAAAAGTCTTTGTTTTAACCTATGCACTCGTTTTGTTTTGTTTTGTTTTGTTAAAGCTTCTGAGAAAACGACATATTGGAAATGATATTGTGACAATAGTTTTCCAAGAGCCTGGAGCACAACCATTCAGTCCAAAGAACATTCGATCCCACTTCCAGCATGTCTTTGTCATTGTACGAGTGCACAGTCCCTGTACTGACAGCGTTTGTTACAGGTAGCTATTGCCAAATTCACTGAAAACATGGAATTTGAGTGCAAAGGGAGGTGTCATTCTTGTCTTAAATTCTCAGTAGGGAAACGTAATGAGAGATAGAAGTCAAGGTGATTTTGAGTCGGTTGAATTTAGAATGCTTCTCTTTAAAAAGTAAACAGACACACGTGAGTTTGTAAATGAAACACATCCAATGAGGAGATCACTGCTGGCACTGGGCATGTACACAGTGCACATAGATGCGCATATCAAGCATTTGGAAATGATTTTAAAATTGCATTCTCACTTCCTTTTAGTTCTCTTTCTTAGGAGTATGCTAGAAGAATATTTTTGTATTGAAAGAAATAGAACAAAGAAAAAGATAGACCCATTTTTGTTCAAATAATTTCATCCTGGCGNATTTTTAAAAAAATATGATGATGACATGACCCTGAGATTAGCTCAGATAGATAAAACATGTTCATGGCACCAGGTTTGTGGGTTCAATCCCTGTATGGGCATTTGCTTGGGAGTGGGTCCCTTCCAACTCAGAATATTCTGTAATTCTGTGATCATGTGAGCTTATGTTCCATTTTTTAAAATTAAGACAGATAAAAAGTATGACTTAACCTTTCAGAAAGAAGCTACACTCTGAAATCTTAATTTCTCACCTCATTTCAGTCCAACAAAGAAATTACAGGGAATTATGCAGCCAAAAAAAATAGTCTCAGTGTGACCTTAAAGTCAATATGATTAAAATAGAAAATGGTAATTTTCTATTAGTTACTATTAATAGTAATTGATGGTAACATATAATAAAGAATTGCAAGGTAAGGTTCCCATTTAGCATGATTTTTATAACCAAATTACAGTCGTATGTTATAAGCACGTCCTTTTGCAGTCAGGGAAACTTTTTACCCTTGTTATATCCTGGAGTCTTAAAGTATCTTTATTTCTAAATGTTGACTGATCTCAGAAAACTTATATGAAGCTCCTTCATTGGAAAGATGAACTGTCAGAGCAATGGATTTAGAAGTGTAGCTATCCTGAAATTAGGTAGCCTTAGAATTAACTTGTTTTCACTGAAAGATAAATATTCACTCGTTTTTTATTAAGGCAAGGGCTTATTTAGAGGAAAATGTAAGACTGCAGTGTCTGAGTTGGTGTATTTGTTATTTTTCAAATTTGTGCAGAAGGTTCAAAGGCTTTTCGTCTTAAGTTTTCTGCTAAAGTTTAGAGAGCATTTGTGGATTGATGCTGAAGGCTGTATCTGTGTTAACTCTTGGGGAGTAAAAATCTTCATGTTGATACTGATTTTCAGGCACCTTCTTGATAAATTCAACTGTTGCATAATTTATGTGGACACAGCTTATTCTTAAAATGTTAGACATGTTTCAGTTCCTATTCCATACGGAAAATTATTTTAAAGTAAAGGGAAGGTAGGAAGTGAATCCACAAGGGCTGCAGTTGCATTTTCCATTTGAGTTGCATATTACAGCATAGACGAAGATGTGCTTTTGGCTATTATTTTAAGTAATATGACTGCATATTTCCAATTTCTTACTTTTAATAGGCATGAGAAAGATTTATACTTGCTAAACTGTAAAAAATTTAAATATTTGAAGGTTCTATTTCTGAGCTTCAGACTCTTGAATTGCTTCATTTTTCAAGTGTTTACAGTTACAAGGGCTGGAGCCTTACTGGTTGCTTAATTGTAATTTTGGCTTTAGTGATGGTACATGCTTATATTTTAAGATGAAGGGGAGCAGGTAGGAAAAATAATTGTGAGTGATACACAAGATCACCAGACAGAACTGGTGTCTTGTACTGTCTTTAAGATTAAATTTTCCTTTCTTTTTTGGTCCCCTCAGTGCAAACACTTGATTTAAATTTATAGAATTCTAGTATGAAAAGTTTTTCTAGGAAACTTTTCAAAGTAAGTCTGACCTCGTTCTCACTGAATTATTTGGAACAGTTTCATAGATTCATAATTCTAGACAAAACAGGAAACCATATAGCATAAAAATGTACTGGAATTTATATTAAAAAACTACATAAAAGGAATAAAATCGAGCACTGTCTTGGCCAGTGATTCCCCTTCCCAACTAAGATAAATGGTATTTCAAAAGTCTGGTGTCTCTGTTGGCTTTGCTCATTTTTAAAAACTTCTGTAGCATACATTAAAGATTGAATTCTTATCCCTGTGATTCATTATATTTAAAACTGAATCATGCAAAATCTTACTGGTGGCTTTTCACTGCATTCAGTATTTGTCTTTAACACTTAGGCTCCCATCTCTTAATAACAGTCTCTTCACAACCACTGAAGATGAGTCGAATAGTTGCTTCATGAGCACCCCCTGTTGCATACTTTTAGATATACTGGTATACGTTTTGAGGAAATTTGACAGTGAAGACATCTGTCAATATCAGTAGCCAGAAAATATAATTAAACACCACCCCCCACCCCGTCCATATAACAAAACCAAACCAAATAAACAGAACACCCTGCCACTCAAAACCCAAAGGTATGATTAAAGATTGGGTGACTTTATTTTTGGCGTTCCTGTTCCCGCAAAATATTTACTCTGCAATCTCAGTTACTGATATTTGGGGGCAACTTCTATGATTATGTTTAAGGATTCAGATAAATCTAAAATGTGAGAGTAATACCAGACAGTCTTCTAAATGAAATACCACATAATTTTGTAATGTGATCAAGTTTCATCATGCTCTTCTTTATGTCCATTGCCATGGTATTTTGGCCAAAAATAGTTAATGCTTTTTCAGATCTAGTTATAAATACCTGGTAAATCCTGTTCAAGCTGTTGGAGCATTTCTTGTCACAAAACTATCAAAGTACAATTGTCAGTTTGTTCTTAGGACAGAGTGCCAAGTGAACCATACTGGATTGGAATGTCAGATCTTCAGAGATGACAAACAACTCATCTTTTTAGTATCAAAAGAGAATTGACAGTTGAGAATAGCTAAGCTTGTTCCCATTGCCTAAGGCTATCTTACTGTCAGTCCATCACTTGTTACAGAAACTAAAAGGAAGAGTTGAAAATACCTATTCCTACTTTGTATCTCCAAACTCTGAGGAATTTCTCAATTCTAGTATTTTTGTAGTCTGTTCCTATCAATATCCTATCCAGTAATATCAGCTGGTGAGGTTTTCAGTCCAGAAATTTAAAACACAAATGGTAGTGTGATGTACATATTCGTACAGTCACAAGAAGATGATTTTCACAGTGAAACTGGCCTTATGGAATGACTTCATTGCCTTCATCTTTTTAATATGTTCATTTAATCTGTATCTCTAGTATTGATCATACACTTTGTACTTGCTTTCAGATGAGCCTTTTAGCATTATGTAGCTAAAGTCTAAGCTATTCTTTGTAATAGTGTGAGAAATTTTCTTTTTGTACTAAAACCAAATAAAATTTGAAACTATCATACATGAGTGATTACTTTATAAAAGAGCTCTACAATTTTGCACTTGAAACTCTTTTTAAGCTGTGGTACTGGGAAAGACTCAAAAACACCTATAGGCAAAAAAAAGCCGCTTTCTTTCTGTTCTGTCAGGGGAGCATAATCTCCACACTGGCAACTTTAATGTCTAAATATGTATATTACTGAGAAAAAAAAAATAAAATTGAGGTCTTATGGAAAAAAGGAAATGTATTTTCTGCATGCAAAAACTGCTGAATTTGCATAGAGTGAAACACTGTTTCTTCCTTATTCTTCTGTTTGGTTTAGTGTTGCTGTGACAAGATCCAGAGATGTGCCATCCTTTGGACCACCTATTCCAAAAGGTGTGACGTTTCCAAAGTCAAATGTGTTCAGGGACTTCTTACTAGCCAAAGTCATTAATGCAGAGAATGCTGCTCATAAATCAGAAAAGTTCCGTGCGATGGCCACCAGGACCCGGCAAGAGTACTTGAAAGATTTGGCAGAGAAGAATGTCACCAACACACCTATTGACCCTTCTGGCAAGTTCCCCTTCATCTCGCTTGCTTCAAAAAAGAAAGAAAAGTCCAAACCCTATCCAGGCGCAGAGATCTATAGTTCTGGTGCTATTGTATGGAGTGTCCATGCAAAAGACTACAGCAAGGGTATGGAAATAGACTGTCTCCTAGGCATCTCTAATGAGTTCATAGTCCTCATTGAACAGGACACAAAAAGTGTGGTGTTCAACTGCTCCTGTCGAGATGTGATAGGGTGGACTTCAACGGACACAAATATCAAAATATTCTATGAGAGAGGTGAATGTGTTTCTTTGGAGAGCTTCATCAGCAATATTGATGATATCAAAGAGATCGTCAAGAGGCTGGAGGTTAGAATGTGTTCTCTTGTTTGGTTTCCCTTCTTTGCTTCCTTCTCTCCCCCAGTTGCCAAGTAAAACTTCATTTTAAATAATGCCTAGGATCCCTAAAACTGTTTAGTTGTTTGTCGTGAAATCTGTAAGGACTTTCCTGCTCTTACTTCTCAAAATCCAATTTTGCTTCCACTTTTATCACATATCAGCCAACCTCAGCTGGTTGTGTGTGTGTCAAAAATATCTCAATATATTCAAAAGTGCAGGTCATTCAGATGCATAAGTTGCTCCCACATAACAAATATCACATTATTTCTTTTCCTTACTTTCCTTCCCTTTTTCTATTTTATAGACTTGTTGTATCTTGTTTAAAATGAAATGTCAATATCTTTGGAACTGAGTTATTATGTTGCCAGCAGAGTGCAGTCCCAATCCCCATTGCAACATTCACATATTCTCTGAATATTTATGATAAACTAAAAGTGCAGTGAATCGTGGTATCTGTCTGTGAAACATCTGTCCATGCTCATTTTTTATCCATTTATTTTTAACTGTCTTTCCTGTAATTTCATAACTGGTAGTTGTATAATGACCAGAAAAAAGGAATTCTAGACCCTATTGAATTGCTTGTGATGGTATTCATGCTCCTGGGACACAGAAGAGTTGGCATAGCCCCCAGTTTACTGTGCTTAGTTGCTACACACCACCATATTCTGACTGAAAGTAATCTTGCAGTTGACTGGAACAGATAGAAATGTAGAATGGTTGTTTGGTTACTAAACTGTAAAAGATAGAGATGCATGTGTTTTTCTGTTGTGTGCTGCCATATATCTTCTAAAATTCCTGTGGTTTCAGTAAAAATTCCAAGGCAGAACTTGGGTAACAGGATTGTTCTGAAAATACTAGTTTGAGGGACAAGATCCATTTCAGCTGATTATGTACCTAGGACTGCAATATATATTCCTTGATTGTGTCCCACCATTGTCTTGGGAGTTGGTTGATTGTACAAAAATGTCTGTTAGCACTGAAGGTCTCTCAATGCATTAAATTTTGTCTTCATTTCAATTCATAGCTTGTGACTAAGGGCTGTGAAACAGTGGAGATGACTCTGCGTAGGAATGGTCTGGGTCAGCTTGGTTTCCATGTAAACTATGAAGGCATCGTGGCAGACGTTGAGCCCTATGGCTATGCCTGGCAGGCAGGACTGCGACAAGGCAGCCGGCTCGTGGAAATCTGCAAGGTGGCTGTAGCCACTCTGAGTCATGAGCAAATGATTGATCTCCTCAGAACATCAGTAACAGTGAAGGTTGTCATTGTCCCTCCGTATGAGGACTGCACACCACGCAGGTATTGTATAGTAGCTATATTTGCTAGGAAATTGTATTTTATTTTGGGGGTAAGAAGTATTGTATTTTATTTGGGGTAAGAAGTACTGCAGAATACGTGTTAACCTAGAAGAGCAATGGTATAATTGTAATACAGCATCCGGTATTGTGACAACCCTATGCATTGCTATCGGCTGGGGGATGAGTGGCTGGAGAGTGGTAAAATGGAGAGGGATTTAGGAGTAATGATTGACAGGAAACTCAGTATGAGCCAGCAGTGTGCCTAGGTGGCTAAGAAGGCCAGTGGCATCCTGGCCTGCATCAGGAACAGTGTGGTCAGTCGGACCAGGGAGGTTGTCCTTCCCCTGTACTCGGAGTGATCTCTCATTGGAATGGTCTGCCAAAGGAGGTAGTGGAGTCGCCATCCCTGGAGGTGTTTAAGAGAAGACTCGATGAGGAGCTCAGTGACATGGTCTAGATGTTGGGAGGCTTGGATGGATGGAGCGTGGTGCTTGTGGTTCCATGCTTGTGGGCTGGATCCCTGGGTGGGCGTTCGCTTGGGAGTTGGACTAGATGATCCTGTGGGTCCCTTCCAACTCAGAATAACCTGTGAACCTGTAAGCTGAATGAGGAGAGCAGGAAAAACTTCCTATATTCAGTCTCCAGGCCTCCCAGAATAATAATTGAATACCAAAATTAAAAAAAACATGTGTGAAGAAGTTCATGTAACTTTCTAAGTCCATGGAATTTAACATGAAAATCAAACAACTTTTTTATGACAATTGTGTGTTTAGGATTGATCGAAATGAATCCTACACTTCCCTGCCTGCTGTCCCATTTGTTTGTAGTTTGTAATGCCTGCAGATAAAATTCTTGGAAGCTATGAATAAACTTGCATTCTTCTATTTTCACAATATGTAGGGCTGTAAATTATGAGGGTTTATCAAAGGTATTTATCTGGCCAGAGAAATTGCTTCGTACAGTAATTCTTTACTCAATAGTAAACCTTGGTACATCTCTCTGACTTTGAATCCATGTTAACCCTGAGTCTTGTGTCAACTGTACTATTGCTTTTATAGCTTAAAAAATATTGCTTGATCAGAAATAAGCAGTAAAATGTGCTTTTTTTTTTTTTTTAAACTGGACATTGTCCCTCCATTTTTCCTGAATTCACCCTAAAGCTTTTATAATTTTTACTGCTCCCATCTGAACTCTCAGCAGTTGTCTGTAGCATTCATCCATGTAAGGAACTGTGGTTCCCATATTCCTGACATTCTGTATATTTATCTTGTAAGTGCTGTATGATCGAAATTGAATGATCTTTAATAGAATAATTTTGCCTGCAGGCTAGCTGAAGGTTTCCACTAGATTTTCCAAGAAGCAGCCAGTACAGTTACAAAAGTTCAATGTGTTCCTTGGAGAGACAGAGAATATTTTGCATGGCTGTTTTCTAATCAGTGAATATCTTTTTAGGAGTAATTGCTAAATCTTTGTATACTTAATGTTGGGCTGAACTTAAGTGTGTATCTATAATATTGATGTGAAATTGTATCTCTGAGCAAAGATCTTGTACTTATATAAAAGAAAAATTCAAGTTCATTTTTACTGTGAGTAAACTCCTTTTGTAAATGGTAAGAAAACAGAAGCAGAGAGAAAAAGGAGTTTTATTTGTCCTTTAGTTGTTAGTGGAAAATTGAATATGTGTCAGGGATTAAAATGAGCAGTGGCATAAGGTCACCGATGAAGTATTTGGAAAGCTTTTGTACAGTATTTAGCAGCCCAAGCAAATGGAAAGTTCAGCTGCAGTCATTGCAAAAGGATTAGAGCAGAAAAATCTGTGTGGAAAGCCCAGATCCTATTATTTGTGAACTAAATTAAGTACAGCTAAAAGCAAGCTTACCCTTCGTGTACCCAAACCCATGGCAGTAAGAGAAATGGCTGCACTTTTTTAAATACTGTGCTCAGTGTGAGTGAGTTTTGTTGTTGTTGTCTTGTAGTGAGCAAATGTTCATGGTGGGTTATTGCTAGTTATAAAATTCAATAAAGCAGCTCTTGATCCTGCTCTATGCAGAATCATAAAGGTTCAGAAACTGTGTCTTGAATTTGTAGCTGTCCTGCTTGTATTACTAGATGCTTTAGTTAAATATTTGCACAAAGTAATTTCTCTTTTGGCAGTTTTCTGAAATTGAAGTCCTTTCATTGCGTCCTCTGGAGGTCATACAGTATTTCTACTACAGTAACTTCTGCTGACCATAACTAAAATGAAGATCTGTTCTGCTTGGAACAGTACATTCATAAGAGAAGCAGTCCCTACCCTAATAAATTGATTGACATGAATTTACAGTGGTGCAGATAATCTAACTTGACAACAGACACTTGTACAAAGGCAGTAGCAGATGCAAAAATATGTCCAAATACCCCAATTCTTATTCTAATACCCTACACAGAGACATACCTTGTTATGGTTACATCTCTACTAAACCACGGTCATTAAAACATTAAACTAAACTCATTTAGCGGACTGATTGCTGACCTTGAAGTTAAGGTTGCAGCATCAAGAGGAAATCATGCATTCCTGCTTCTTAAATTCAAGGGGAAATGCTGAACTACCTGCATACATACTTAAGTCTATAGGACTGAATGAGTTCCACACAAGGATACTAAGAGAGGTGGTGGAAGTCCACACTCCATCACTTATCAGCAGTCCTGGCTAACCATGGAGATCCCAGGTGATTAGAGGCTAGCCAGTGTGATGCCCATCTACAAGAGGGTTAGAAGGAGGATTCAGGGAACTACAGGCCTGTGAGCCTGTCCTCAATGCCAGGGAAACTCATGGAGCAAATTATCTTGATTGCCATCGTGTAAAACATGTACGGGACAACCAGGGGATCTGGCCTAATAAGCATGCATTTGAAAGGCAGGTCCTGTTTAGCTAAACAATATCCACAGCCTTTCTTTCATCAACTAAGTGGGTCACCTTCTCATAGAGGGAAATCAGGTCATAACAACCGCATGCAGTGCTATGGGCAGGGGCAAGAGCGGCTAGAATGCCCAATGGAGAAGGACCTTTGAATGCTTGTCAACAGCTGGCTGAACATTATCCAGCCAGCAGTGTGCCACCTGGGGGTGACAAAGAAGGCCAATGGCATCCTGGCCTGTATCAGAAATAATGTGGCCAGCAGGACCAGGGAAGTGATTGTCCCTCTGTACTCAGTGCTGGTGAGGTCACACCTCACATACTGTGTCTAGCTTTGGATGTCTCACTACAACAAAGACATTGAGATCCTGGAGTGTGTTCCAAGAAGGGCAGTGAAGCTGGTGAGGGGTCTGAAACATAAATGTTATGACGAGCAGCTGAAGGAGCTGGGATTGTTTCTCCTGGAGAAAAGGAAGCTCGTGGGAGACCTTACTGCTCTCTACAGCTACCTGAAAGGAGGTTGTAGCAAGGAGGGAGTCAGTCTCATCTCCCAGTAACAAGTGATAGGATGGGAGGAAATGGCCTCATGTTGTGCCAAAAGAGGGTTAGATTGGATTTTAGGAAAAATTTCTGCACTGAAATGGCTGTCAAGTGCTGGAACAGGCTACCCATAGAAGTGGTTGAGTCACCATTCCTGGAGGTATTTAAAGCATGTGTAAATTTTGTGCTTGGATATGGTTTAGTAGGCTTGGGTATGCTAAGTTAAAGTTTGAACTCAGTGATCTTTTTCTAACCTAAACAATTCTATGATTCTAAAAATTTTGTATATATTTTTCTAAAAAGCAAAATCTTATATTTAGTTTTTCATAGAATTGATTCAGCTTTCTGTACTCAGATTTTTATTCTTGTGAACAGGATGTATTTATTTTATTTTTTAAAGCAGCATCATAATTTCTTTGTTTACAGGAGTTCTTCAGAAAACTACCGTATGCCAGTGATGGAGTACAAAGTGAATGAAGGAATGTCATACGACTTCAAATTTCCCTTCAGAAATAATAATAAATGGCAGCGAAATGCGGGCAAAGGACAGGGGCCTCATGTGGCTCAGGTACCATCTCAAATACAAAGTCCAGTGCCATCTAGGATTGGCACTGGAAAAGGAGAAGGGAAAATGCCACCCTCAGAACGAGCGGCCAACATTCCACGAAGCATCTCTAGTGATGGGCGCCCATTGGAGAGCCGGAGGTACGTGTCTTCTTTGCAAATGGCTGCATTTGCATTGCTGCTCAGAATTTCATCTGAAAAAATTCACAAGAGTTTTATCTAAGTATCTGAAGCTGTCTTTTGGTCATGGTTTTATTTAGTCAAAAGACAGTATGTATAGCCAAAAGGGAAATGCCTTTCCTGGCACAATTAACCACAAAATGAAGTATTCTGGAATTTTGTTCACCGTGTGTTGGATGGTATTCTGAAACTGCTATATTGTTATTGAAGTTTTAAATTAGTTACAGTTGAAGTTTTAGAGGTAAGTGTTCACAAACTACTCCATTTTGAAAAAGTAAATAAAAAATTTATCTTGTTTGTAGACTTCGAAGCACCTAAAGTACCCAAGGCAGAAATGGTATCTGACAGAAATTTTCATAGGAGAATTCTGACCAGCACAGTGGTGGTGGTGGTGGGGGTTTTCCCCTCTCCAGTGCTGTAGAATCTCACTGCAGTTACAGAAGACGTAGTAATACCTTCAAGGCAAAGTTTAAGGCAGGGACATTTAATCAGATTGATTTGTGTTGGTGATTTTTTCAGACACTTCCATCTCTTCATTGACCAAAGAGCTTTGGCTAGAACCTTTAGCTGGCTGTCTGCTACTTGTGTCAAAGAGGGAGTCTTTGGCTGCATTGAGAGATGGGATATTAACAACTGTGTGTTTCTTATGCATAAGATCGTATGCGGACAACGTCGCACACCTAAAGCATTCAACATTTATCCAGTCACTGGACACTTCTAGAGAGGGATTATGGTCTGACAGGTGTTTGCAAAGTGAAAATTACATTTCCGTAGAGTCAGTATTTGTTTTCAAAAAGTGAAACCTTAGCTTTTCCATTTCCTTCATTTTCAGGGCATGTTTTCTTCTCTAGAGATTTTTTTAAAGTATTTTTTGTTATTATTCAAAAAAGGATTCTATTGGATCTTTCATCCTTAAAAGTGTATATTTTTCTGGTCTGCTAAACATGTTAGTCTTGGCTGAATCAAGTTTGAATATATCAGCAGTTGCATATGGTTAAGATCTTTTCAGTTAAAGTGAAGAAAAATATATTTTTGTCTTTTTATGGAGTATTGGAGGTGAAAAGAAGCACAACAGTAAGTTCACTGCAAGACTCATTTGTCTTTTTATTGCATGATAAAAGAAAGCTTTGCTTTTGTGGGAGCTCAGATACTTCTATTCTCATTGTGTAAAATCTTGAAATCAACAAAAATGAGATTCTGATAGCATTCTTAACTTCAGTCTCATTTAACTTTTCACCATATTTTTCATCCAGTAAAGATCACCTATCAGGAGCTGCTGGAATCTCTATGTGTTTCTGGTGCAGGTAGCAGCACTGGTGCTCCTCTGGGCTTTGCTGCCTACAACTTGTTCTCTGCTCAGCTCTTAATTTGTTGGAGAAATGGAGGATCAAGTGTAACCTGGTAATATGGGTACCTGGATCTGTATTGGTGGTCCCTGTGGTCCAAAAAGAGCTCTCTAATTAACATGTTTATAAACGTGACCCCAGTGTATGCAAGATGGCTGCTTCATTGTCTCTCTCTGCAGTATTTATGTTCTATAGAGCAATTATAAGTAGTTTTAGAGAAAAGATGGCTCTCATTAGGGTTAATTAGCAAAGCAGTACAGATATCCTAGATTTCCTTATTGCAAATGGAGCTTCACTTTGGAAAAGAAGGTTCTGCTTAAGTGTCTATGGAGCTGCAAACTTACCCATGAAGATGAACATCAATAAGCAATTTCAGTACTAAATTATAGCTGTAATGTCAATCTTTGGTTGTGGTCTAGACATCACTAGCTATCATTTCTGTTTCTGTGGTGCTGAGCTTCAGTTCTGACTCATTGATGTTTGATCTGCTTTGAGGTTGGAGCTGGCGTTTATCCTTCTGTGCTTCTCCCTTTTGAATACATGTTGTTTGTTGAGCTGGGCAAGAAACAGTGATGGTAGATCGCATGTGCCGCTAAGAAACAGGAATCTGGAGTTTGTTATATGTTTTAAGGAATGCGGCAGCTGAGAAAGCATGTGGCAAATTGATCCATGTGATTCACTGAGCTCTGAACCTGTGGTGATCTTTGGAACTGACGTTAATAGCAGTTGCCTAGAACCACAGGAGGTCAGTACCATTGTTAGGCATAGCTCCAGCAGGCAGGATTTCAAAAAACGAAATACAGTCATGCCTCAGTTATTCACGCTGTCATATTTGTGTCTTCTCATATTTGCGGAAAGTTTTCCCACAGTCTTTACTCAGCTATTCACGGAGCAGTGCACTCCCGCTCTGCTGCAGTGGGTGACACCGGCCCCAGCTGGCCCTGCCAGGAGTCAGGAAGTCTGTAACTGTAACACAGGTACCCATGTGGGGCCAGTTCCAGCCTGATTGCGGCAGCCAGCCTGCACTTGCCAGCGCATATGTGCATATGCAGACATTCATAGCCTCAGACAAAGCACTCCTGCCAGTGCTAGTTGCTGCAGTCCTGTGTCTAACCAGCAGAGTACTTAAATTGGATTTTATTGGATTGTCTTCATATATCCAGCCTACTACCGTATACTTAAATTTTCTCTGATCTTCATTGTATCCTGGATCTTTGAATGTTGCCATGATTGATGTGCATGTTTGTAGGCAGGAAAAATAGCCTAAAACTTTATAAGTCCTTGAACAAATCTCTAATGTTGCTGTAACATCAAGACTGCAAAATATAATAATATAAATGCAATATTTTCCAAATTATGGCTTATTTCACAACATTGCTTGGTCCACATGGAACACTATATAGACTATCACTCAAAATAAATATCAGAGGAATACATAAAGGAAAACAACAATAAAACACATATATGGGAAATACGCCAAAGCTAATGTTATAGGAGAAGATGTAATTATAGAGCTTGATTTTTTTTTTTTTTCCCTCCCTCCCAGTTTTCAGTTTTGGTTTTGTACACTTGGTTCCAAGACTTTATCAAGAAACAATGTGCATGGAACAGAGGCGAGATAGTGGTAGATAGTATCTGTTCTTAATTGATTTATCATATACTGGAACTTCTGAGCACAGTCAATCATTAAACCAAATTAAAAACTGAATTATGATATGACTGCAGTCACACACTGGCCGTAAAATTCCACAGTATGGAATTATTAAGTCAATATTACAGTAATCCCTTGAATATCTTGGGGGTTGGTTCCAGAAAGATGCCTCAATAAGCGAAAACTGTGAAGTAGTGGTAAATACAGTGAAGACATGGAAAAAAACCCCACAATATATTGGACCTGCAAATGGTGAACTGCAAAGTAGCGAGGGATTACAGTATTAAGACTGGTTTCATGTCTTATAGAGGACTTTGAAGCTCAGTCTTGCCCTAAAACTTCATGCTTGTTTGAACAAGGCCCATGTAGTCAGTGACAGTAAATGTGCCAGTGTTCCTGCAGATGGATTCTAGTCTCAAACTGTTCCCATATTATATAAAAATCCTAATCTACTACTGATTAACTTGGATCTGTCATGTTTTTCCTAATATAAACAAGCGGGTGTCTGTGGTCATCTTGCCACCTGTCAAGTGAGCATTGTAGTGCACGTTGTCTACCTCTTGAGAATGAGGATTTGTTACTTTAAGGTTTTCATAACATTCTTCAAATTAAAACACATAGTAATTTGAGATTACATATTATGCACTTGTTCAATAAATTTCTCTATGATCTGTGGGGCCATGTAACCTATTCAGTGTGTCATCATGCACAAGCTGTTCTGTACCTCTTGTCCCTTGCCTGCCTCTCTATCTTTTCTTGTTACAGTATGTTTTCTGAAATATGATGATCAGATTGAAAAATACTCAAGAAGGTATATAGCGTGGTGTGAGAAGATACAACATGATGACATAATTACATTTTCTGTTTCATTTGTTATCTTCTTCCTCAAAATTGCTGGTTGTTTTTTTTTTTTAAATGGATTAGTTTCCTTTACGCATGAGAGCAATAAGACAGTGTTCACAGTTTGCAGTATTATTTGGATTGCAAAAATTAAACACATGGAAGGTAAGCATGCCAGAATTAAGATTTGCTGTGCTGTTTTATTCAGAACTGTTGTGTAACCGTATTTCAGATGCTTCCATTTATTAAATTACGAGAATTTCTTTTAACAGAGGACATCTGCCTCATTCAGTTCACACAGTGGATGCAGCTCATTAGAGAAGAACTATTTAATATTTTATTTTCCTCTTCATTGCTCCATCTCTTATTTATTGGATGACATTCAAATCCTGTTGTAAAGATGCAATTACTAATTCCTGTCTAAGCTTTACAGTGGCAACCATTACTATAGTTTCTGAACACTTCCCGAGTGTTAATTAAACTTAATTTTCAGAATTGTTGTGTGAGAAGAGATGTCTTTGGCCCTATTGAGCTAAAGAACAAAAGTAGAGAGATAAATCATGTTCAAATCATTTGCTGTGTCTTATTTTAGGCATGTCACATTTAGAAGTGTGCCCGGCATTGTTAATACAGTGATCCCCCACATATTCGCGGTTTGTATATCCGCGTATTCAACTAATCGCGGTTGGATTTTCACTGGTTCACAGGTTATTCTGAGTTGAAAGGGACCCACAGGATCATCTAGTCCAACTCCCAAGCGAACTCCCACCCAGGGATCAGAACGACAAGTGTGGAACCATGGGCACCACGCTCCATCCATCCAAGCCTCCCAACATCTAGACCATGTCACTGAGCTCCTCATCGAGTCTTCTCTTAAACACCTCCAGGGATGGTGACTCCACCACCTCCCTGGGCAGACCATTCCAATGAGCGATCACTCTCTCTGTGAAAAAACTCTTCCTAACATCCTGTCTAAACCTCGCCTGGCATAGTTTGAGGCTATGTCCTCTTGTTCTGGTGTCGTTAGTGAGTTGTGAGACCGCCCACGTGCGCAGAATGTCTCAGACCCTGGATTTCGCTGCCAGGAAGCACCAAAGGGCGCTTTCTCCGCTTTAATGAGGCACTACAGTGCGAGCCCTCCACACTCCCAGGACCGCCCCTCCAGACCTTATTAGTGGAGGGTGTGTGGCTACAGGTGGGGTGTAGCTGAGAATTCATGGGTTCGGTATCTTCACGGATTTCATAACTTGCGGGACCTGCCCAGACCCGACCCCCAGCGAATTCTGGAGGATCACTGTATTTTATATATTCAAATACAGTTTCAGTTGACTTCAGCTGCTTTAGAAGTTTTCAGCTTTGAGAGCTATTGGGCCTTGGAATCAAATAAGAGCTATTAAAAATTTGCAATTAGTGACAGTTAATGAAAAATACTCATTAACAAATATGCTAGTGATCATATTAGAGTGCTGCAGAAAATGCGAAGTAAGAATTCAGCTTGCTGGGTCAGCACTGAAGTGCCTTGACTGTAAGGCCATTTTGCCTCTTCTGCCAGCCCACACTTCCTTCGCTTCCGAGCTCTTGCAGGAGAAATTATAGCACAAGTAGGACCTGTGCCCCATGCAGTTTTAAGGGAGAAAGCACCTGTGTATGATCATATAACTAGACTGCCTGAGGCCGTAGGCACAAAGTCTGCTAGACTGACATTTTTTTTGTGATGTGTATATTGCATAGCTATGTACAGTAAGAGATGTGGAAAATTACAGCTAATGACATGGAATTTAATTTATTAAGAGCAAAATGGATGCTTGTGATGTCTATATTGTCATACTAAACAAATTTATGCCCAGCCCACTCACTGCCTTCGCAACAGATTATGTTCCTCCCATACTTGGCAAGATTCAACCAGTGCTGTCAGGGTGAACTAGATCTGCATAGTACAATCCGAGTTTAATTGACTGCAATGTAATTGTATATGTTTAATGCAATGAATGCTTGGCCTATTTTTAAATTCAATTGCAAGAGTTAGGCACTTAATAATTTTGGAATTTCTTCTTAAAGCTGTCTTTTGAAATAGATGAGAGCTTACTTTAGTATGATTTTTAATTATAAGTAAAAGAAAAGCTCAGAATATCTTAGCTATAGGGGCATACCGCTAGCACAATACACCTTGTGTCTTGGGATGTGCCTTTTATGAGTAGACGTCAAAGCAGCTCAAAAAGTAAATTTGAACTCATTTACTCTCAAGCTGTTTTGTTTTAGCCATACATTTTACACAAACCCAAACATCTTATGCTATAAATGGTTTTTAATGCAAAATTAAGTAATAGTATGTTCTACCTGGCTGATTGTTCATTGCTGTTGTTCAGACCACATTTATAATACAATTTTGTTAGCCCTCAAGGTCTTTCATCATTGTAAGTGAGTTATAACGCCCTGACATAGCTCTGAAATCTTGACATGCCTTCTGAACAGTTCTGTCACTTTTTGGTCAAGCATAGGAAGTAAAGAAAAGACATAGCTGAATCTGAAGTAAAAATGTAAGCATTTTCCAACAGGAAATAATTTTACAGAAATTATTCAAGAAGTAATTGGCTTCCTTGCCATCAATTCTAATTTAATATTGGGAGGAAAGGTCATACTTTTAAACTATGTATTGCTCTGCAAGCATAACTGTAAATGTATGTGCCTGTATAGGTGAGTGAATGCTACTGAAAGTGTGTAAATTTTTTTTTCTGTCTTTATAAGGTAGTTTCTGGGAAAATGAACTGCTTGGCTTATGGGTCCTCAAGTTTCCAAGTCTTGAACCATGTTCTTTGCAATCAAATATTTCAGATTTCTTTCTTGATAAATGTGGGGAAAGTTAAATTCACTTTGGTAGACTAGAAAGGAATTACTGGATTTGGTATGGTACTTATGGTTAGGAGTTAGACACATAATTCCTTTCTTGTCTCAAAACGAGAGTTACTATTAGTCATATGCAGTTACAAAATACCACGTGATCAAGATGTTTGATCCAGTCCTACTATTCTTTCCATTTTAAGATTTTGTTAGTTTACTGCTTTTTTGCAAAGTACTGTGGAGGACAAATACATATATGATATAAATATATATACAGACACACATACACACTGCATGGATGTATATACGTAAGTAACATTAATCAGTGCAATCATGGTTTTATCATATTCAAAAAGTTTTTTTAACTTTTTAAGTTCTTACAGTGTTGTGGTGGTGAGAGCTGATTTAAAATGTGCCACTCCTTTACAGATACACATTAAATGGCAAGGATAAAATCTTCTAAATTCCCAGACCCGAGTTGGGTACTGAGGCAACTATCTGTATGTTTCAGTGAAGTTAGGATCTATTTTTCAAATATTAAGTTGTTATTTAACTTCTGCAACTTAAAGTATTTTTCCTAGATAAAATGAGGAAAGGTTCATGTTCACAGCAAGGGTTTGATCTTCATGAAAGGCATAACTCAAACTCCACTTAAATCTCTGCAAAAATTCTCCATGGCTTCAATTACCACTGAGGAGAACAAAGAACTAGCTAACAGCAGTGATTTGGTTCAGGGTTTGGGAAAATACGCAAAGCTGATAATTATATAAAAAAGCCTTCAACTACAGAAAAGGATATACAAGTCAAGCAGTGTAAGTCTTCTGCTTCCAGCCATTTTGCCCAGGTGCATGTGTTGCAGTTCTAGACTATTGATTTGCTGTATGGTTTTTCTGACAGGTGAAGGCTTTGTATGACTCAGGTCTGGTTTTTCAAACAGAGTTCTGATGTGGTGAGATAGTTTTACATTAGAATGCTAAGGATTTAGGGAGAATTTTGAGGTGGTATTTATAGATAGAATTGGATTTTTTTTTTCGTCATTTTGGTTTAATGTGGACAAGTTTGGTGGTAGAAGTAAGCTTGATACCCTCGGAAGATTTCAATAGATAGCTCATTGCAGTTAGTCTAAATTCCATGCAAGAGTTTACTGTGAGAATTAGGAACGTTTTCTTCTGTTTAGTGGTCTAGGAGTTGGACTTGATGGTCCCTTCCAACTTGGCATATTCTGTGATAATACATTTCAATGAGGGATGTCATACCTCATTATTCCTTACAACCAATCTGTAACAACAGATCATGACTTTAGAAACTGGGGTGTTTTTCTAGTGTTTGCCAGGATTTTCTTTTCACTTTGGCCTTTCTTCATTTATTTCCCTGCATCCAAGTTTTAACAGTTGATTTTTTTCATGGTTTCTAAGAGGTTAATAAGGGGAAAATGTCTGATCCTTCAAGAGATACAGTTTCTGCTGTCTCTGTGATGCCCTCATGTTCTTTGCTGACGTGACAATTTGTATGATTGTGTTCATCATGCTTTGCAGTATGATACTGCTGTTCAGTATTGCTGATTTGACTGGTTCATTTGCTTGGAACAGGTTGTCTCCTGGCTCTGATGTCTATGTCACAGTTTCATCCCTTGCCTTAGCAAGATCGCAACAGTGCCGTAATTCTCCAAGCAACTTATCGTCCTCAAGTGAGACTGGCTCTACTGGAGGCACATACAGACAAAAATCTATGCCAGAAGGGTAGGCACCAGCCTTTTTACATATTCTCCTTAGACAGATTTTTTGTTCTTTGTTGCGTTTATTGTATATTAAACTAAGGAGTGCTTACACAGCCTCCTGTTAGCTGTTGTTTACGTGCATTAAACCATGTTTGTTTTCAAATACTTATCTCTGTCATGCGTCTTGAAAAAGCCAGTTTTAAAAATCCCTTGCTTCCACCTTTCACCTTTGCAACATAACCCCTCTCTCTGATCCTTGTCCACAACTGCTCAGGTTACTATACAAAGAGACCATTCTGTATTTAAAAATGTTCATAAAAAGTACTTAATGAAGTGTGACAAATTTCAGGTTTAGATTCTGAAATAAAATAAGTAATAGATTTGCGACTTTGCATTCTGCAAATCGTTTAATAGTGTTGAGTGGAACTAAGACTTCACACAAGAGTGGTAATTAGTCCACACCGACCTCGTTTTTCAACTATGCACAATCGTCGTGTTTTAAGACTTCCAACTTTCCGGAAATGTTCAAACTCTCTGAAGTGATCCAGTGTCAATGTAAGGGGACTACTTGCAGATTAAGAAATTAAATCTGTATCATTTTCAGAGAGCACCAAAAGCAGCAATAAATCAAGTATGTCCCAAGTAGAGAAAAAAATAATTAACAGCAGAAGAGCTGTCTACCACATTCCACACTACTTCCTGTAGAGAAGATAAAGGGGCAAAACTGCTGATAGTTCACACTGCAAAGCTTCCTTCTGAAGTATTCTTGAGTGCTTTGCAGGTTGTGTGTGTAATTCATTTGAATTTGGGTCTTTTGTAAAAAGTAGAAATCCTTTTTTTTCTATTTTAAAAAGTATGTTATTAGTAAGATTAAATGCCACTGTCAGGAACTGCTTAGTACAAGGCACTGTCTTTTGCCTGTTTTAGGTGCTCTGTGTCAGTCCAGAGAACGCTGTTCTGAGCATGTATTTGAAAAAGTGCTGCTTCTTGCTCCACAGCACTGAAGATTTGTCCTCCCTGTCCTTCCTGCAGCTCAGTTTGAGGTTTTATGAAGAGTCGATCTCTTCTCTGCTGCTCACCTTCATGAAGGCTTTGATTCATGAGACTATCAGACCCATTCTAGTAATTGTTTTAATTTGTGCCTAAGTCCTACTGACATTGGGAGATTTGCTCTAAACCCATTGAACTTTACTGTAGAAACTAGATAGCAGTGTGTCCACAGCTCTGCAGCTGGAAAAAAAGCACTTAACCTCTTTACACACTGCATATTTTCTGACTTAGTCACATCACACCAGTGGCACTTGTGTTGCCTTGGAACAGCTTGTGCTCCCAGTATCTTGTCTTCTCTTCTCCAGCTATGTCATTTGCACTACAGAAAATTGCTGCCATATGTCCTTTGACCATCACGACTGCTTGAGTAGGAAGGGATTTTCAGACACACTTGGGTTTTGGTTTGACTTGGCTTCAGAACACACCAGCACACCAGCACACTCATCCCAACCCTTTTCCATCTTTTAAGTTAATTATGCACATACATTCACTACAGCATTCCTCAGGCATTTTGGAAGTTCAGCAAAAAGATGTGTCCCAGAAACCTTGTGCATACTCTTTTTGGTTTTGAAGTTATAATTGAGGGCAAGGAAACACTGTTTAAGTGGAATAATGAAAGAATTATTACATGCACTTTGCATGTTCCTTACTGTATGCTCTTTAAAAAGAAAGCACTTGCTAAACCTCAATTATTTTACTATTATGTTCTGTTCCTATAGGAGAAGCAGTTTGCCTCTCATAATGTCCTTGTACATGTGAATCTTATTTACTCAGGACTTCCCAAACATTTTCTACCAGGCTAAATGGAAAGCGTGTAAAATGCGAAGAAAACTTTTCCTTGCCTCAATAAGCAATGTGATGTCTGCCCCATTACTAAAATCACAGAATACTATGCAATTCCATGTGCATGTTCTGTTGAGATTCATCTGAACAACCAGATTCAGGGCAGCTCTGTGGTGATGTTCAGTGTACCACATAGAGCTGGTCAGCGTTAACCCATATATGTTGTTGAAACAGGGGAGTGAGATTATAGCATTCAGTTGCTAAGATGTTAGAGAGAAGGATGGACTGGAGTAGGGGCCAAGGGGGAGCCATGGCCTGAAGGTAATTCTTCCATAGCTGAGGTTCCAGTCCCTGAAATTTCTAAGTGCAGGAAATCTCAACTGCAACATTTGTGTATACATTTCTTTCTTGTTGCATAGTCTGACAGATTTAGAAAGTTTGTGCAATTTAAATGACCAGAAATGTGGGTATGAGTACAGCCTCTGTCAGACATTGGTACAAGTAGAAACTGTTGCCTTTACTAGATTATTGTACCATATCTTAATAGGTAGGTAGGTAGGTAGATAGATAGATAGATAGATAGATAGATAGATAGATAGATAGATAGATAGATAGATAGATAGATGTAGGTAAAAACTTAAATGCCTCAAAGAAGATCCAAATTGGTCTTGTTGTATATATGTGTATTTTGTGCATTTTGTAGTTTGTGTACTCCTGTTGTGTTTACCTGAAGGTATGCATATGTAATAAAAGATTGTTTAATATAAAATTTAATTTAAAAATACCAAAATACTATGTTTCATCTTATGGCATAGATAAAAAATGTGTATTTAAATGATTTCACTGTTCTTTTAATCCAAATTGATTTTTCCTTTTGATTTTTGGGAGTTATTTCCTTCATGGGCTGTATATTTAAGGGGCAGAGAATATAGCACCATCTGTATTTATTATTCCTGCTGTTAAAATAGCCCACTTCATGTAAAAAAGTAATGTAAAGGTGTTTCTTGCTGCTCAGTTAGTAGAGCAATGATTCTACTGAAATAAAATCAGAAATATGGTGGGTTTGTGTATGTCTAACCTTGGGATAAACGTGCCATGTCATAAAATATGCTGGATGCAAGGTTGACAGCTTTCATACGTATGAACATTGTGGAAGTTAGGTAAGAAGACACAAAGAGAACAAATAAAATATTGATGCAGTGCAACTTCAATGCACCAAGGTTTCTTGGAGTTTTGGCTTTTAGATGCCAGCTTCTAGTTAAGTTATCATGGCAATACATTTTCTGTAATGGTTTACAAATATTAGAAGTTCAAAAATTACTTCAGATCAGTGTTTAAGAAATAAATCACCTTTGAAATGCTGTGTTTAGACTTTTTATGTGTATGTTGAATTGGTATTGAATTCATCATGTTGAATTTAGGTATTTGATCAAGTGAAATTACTCACTTCATGTAATTTCATTCATGTAAATTAGTTGTATTCAGAAGGCAGATATATACAGATTGGGGGTTTTTTAATTCACAGAAATATCCGTTGGCTGTTTCGGAGCAGAAAACAAAAGGGAAGATGTAGGATCCATGCTAGGATAAGTTTTTTTTAGAAGACCCAAATTTCAGTCTGCAGTATTTTGGAGCTGTGCTACATGCTACAGACATGTTCCAGCTACTTCTCTTTAAGGACAGAGGGGGATTTTGTTGTTCTGAGCTATATGATGTTTCTTTGGTGGGTTCATTTGGGTTAACAAGTGCATGAACTCTTAATTGGGATAACCACATTGAGCCTTCATTGAGCCTATTCAGACAGTTGGGCAAGTGTCTTGTGTTGGAGGCCATGTGGGGAAATCCGTAGCTAGTAGAATGAGTAGAAAGCGCAATTTGGTATTTTATTTTCTGTTATTTTGTTAGACATTAAAGCCAGAGAAACTCATTGATATATGGATGATATATCAGCTTGTAATTCTTCTTGGTATTGTTCTGTGCATGTGGAGTTTGAGGATTTTCTTTTTCCTTCAGGGTAGGTCTGATTAAAAAAAAAAAAAAATCTCAGAAATACATTGTTCTTCAGGAATTCTTAACGATTGATCTGCTATTTCTGAACCCAACTATAATTCTTACATATTTGTAAGTGATTTATATGTATTACATAACTTTATATACAGATTGAAGTACTGTTACAGGCTTTTAGGCATATAGAGCATGTAGACTTTGGTGTGGCAGAGAGACACTGTGTGTCTCCTGTGTCAAAAGGAGAACAAACTAGAGTTTACTCTATATTGAGCATTCTGAAATCGATCTGACTAATCAGACAAGATTTAAGAAGTCCAGTGAACAGAGTTTTCCTTTGCTCTGTATGCTTTCTTTAACAACAATAGGTGTACTTCTCACTAATTTTCTACACCTGTGTTTAGTTAGTGCTTGTCCTCTCATTTTATGCTCAAATAATAATTTACAGAATTTATAACTTGCAGTTTTTGGGAATCTATAACCAATACAGTCAACTTTATAAACACTTATTTAAAAGACTTGGCAGTGTAATATTGTCCCAAATTAATCTATATTGTTGGCAGCTATATCTGCATCAAGTAGGGGTATGACCTTAATATTCTTTTGGTTAAAACCCAGGGAAGTGTCTGAGGTAATGGGATGCCCAAAAACCTTAGGTGCTTTCTTTGACTAGTTTGAGGTAGGATCCATCCTTGATATCTTTTCCTGATGAACACACCTCATTTGTTTTGTGGCTTTTATCCAAACTTCTACATTTCACTCATTGTGGTGAGTTTTCTGTAACCAGGTAATAATCTGGTTGTCTTTTCATTTAAACATTTTTGTAAATGAAAACTAATAATTTTATTTCTTGATGTTTTACTCTGGATTTTTTCAATTGTGTCATTGTAACCGCCTATTCTTGATCAAAGATGCTCAATAAACTAATGTATACTGTAATCTTTTGCACTAAAAGTGCTAAATTAGTCCAGAGAGCTCCCACAAAAATCAAATGGTAAAGCATTATAAATCTCTCAAGCATTTGTGCTATGCAATGATGTGCCCTGTTGTTTGACACTGGCTTCTTATAAAGTGCTTTTTTCCCCCTTATATGAGATATATGTATATTTAAGATCATTATCTGCTTTGTTTTTTGGTGAGAACAGGTTTGGAATTAGCCGTAGATCCCCTGCTTCCATTGACAGGCAGAACACGCAGTCAGATACGGGCGGTAGCGGCAAATCCACACCCAGCTGGCAAAGAAGTGAGGATAGTATCGCTGACCAGATGGGTAGGTAATGAATTCTTTATGATGAGCAAGTGCTGCTAACTGCAAGGTGACTTGAACAATACCTCTCCATGCAGAGAGATAACCCTCATAAGCACTGTCTTTTTGGTGTCTTCCACAAGTAATCTTGTTCGTCAGAACGAATAATTAGGTCTGGAGCATGTACTGAAGCTTTTGCAGTCTGCTTCCTTGAGGCCTGTGAATATCACTTGAGGAAAAATTGATTTAATTTCTTTATTTGATTGTGGGACTTAGTGTTCTTACCCTGAAACACTTGAGTAGAACCACTTGAATAGACACACTTCTTAATTTGTCTTGTTGTTGAGGACTTGCTTGACCTTACATTCTTTCCACAAGTTTTTTTTGCTTGGTTTGTCTAAAGTGTGATATTCCTTTTCAAATGGTGCTATATAAATGCAAATTGATTGTTTGGTCATGGAAACTATAAAAATACCAGATCCAAAATGGAAAAAAATGCAACTAAGGTTTAAATAGTGAGGTAAATCTGTAAGCTAGGTAATCGCCTTCCACCACTGTATACATTTTCATTGCATGTGGCAATTAAACTGTCAGCTGAGGGAGCATATTAACTACATAAAACAGCTAGATACTGAGAATTTGTATTGTTGGGCCTTCATTTGAAGTTTTTGCACATACACTTTTCGCTACAGCTATGGCTTGACTTGAATGGCTATCAGTAAGATTGACACCAATGGAAATGTTCTATCCAAACAGCATTGATCCAATTATGACCTTGGCTAAGGTTGCTAGATTGTTTTTTTCCTAGCCTTTTTCTATTTTGCACGTATAGATCATTTTACTTATAACAGTGTAGAAATGGACCAGTGTTCAACACAGAATAACTTCCTATGAGATAGGAGTTTAAGCCATATGCCAGCCTCAAGCTCTGAAGATGTACTTTGTTCTCATACCTTCACAACCTCAGTAAGCTGTGTCTTGTTATTGAAGAGCCATCTGGCAGTCCCTCCTTCACTCCTCCCCCCATACTTCTCACAAAAAAACATGATTATACTGATGTGTAGTTCTCATTTTGACAGAACAATTTTTAATCACATATGTTTTGATAATGTGTGATGGTAACAACACATGGAAAACTGATCTTTTGCTCAGCATTGCTTTTGCAGACCAAGAGCTGGGTGTTAGTGCTGGCACTGAGTGGAGCTGCCAACAAGTTCTGTCCTACAGTGTCAGGTGTCAACACGTTACCAAAATAAATAAGGCCAAAAAGAACAGGAAAAATTGTGTGGTAGAAGAGATGGCTCCAGCATTTGGCAAAGGCTGAGAAATACAGACTTACATATAATCCCTGTATTTTATTTCTTGTGTATTGTCCTGCATTCATAGAGTCGCAGTTGGAAGCTGCATCTCTGACTGGAGATTTTATTGCCAATCTGGTGAATCTAGGTGAAAATTTGGTTCTGTGACAGATAAGCACATTTGCACTTGGCATAATCTGTCTCAAGGTAAATAAGGCGTTAGGTGTAGTGAATCCACACACTCGCTACTTCCTGGGCCATCCTTAGCTACAGAACACGGTTGTTCTTTGTTCACTGACACTGCTTGGTACCACTTGCCAGGGGAAATCTAATTTGATGATGATATTGCTATTATGATTATTATTTTTTTAAAAACCCATAACTTGCATTTGTTTTTAAAACTAGTAATGCTGCAGACGAAGATGAACAAACTGTAGCTGTGTTGCGGAAACAACACATGCTGTTGACCATGTGTATTGTTAAACACTTGATGTTTAAAGCACATGTACTAATTAAAAGGAGCATTTTTCTAAGTGCAGAATATACGTAACAATATATGTAAAAACTCACAACTGAGAGATACTGTTTTAAAATACTGACCTTGGGCTCTGAGAAGTCAATTACCTACCTAACAGGATGTATCTGAACATCCTTTAGACCTCCATAGTTATCTCCTGAGAAAACAATGAATTTAACTGGCAAAGTGCACTCCTGTGAGTGTACGTGTAAGATGAATGATTTGAATTCCATCCACTTTTGTCAAGTTAATTTTAATAAGTATTCTTTTTGAACACCTCTGCAGTTTCCACATTCACAGCCAGCAGTGTTTAATATGTCTTCAATTAGAAAATACTTATTTACTCAGCTTAACTTTGATAAGAAATATGTGTAGTAGTTGTACTGGAGAAGATGTGCTCTTTAAGGGATCACTGTAGGTAGACTTCTGCTATTTTCCTGCCTTGCGTAGAATGCCCTTTAAGGAAGTGTGGGTCATCAGTCTTTTTAATCTCCTGTTAGCAGGATACAATGAGATACAGTGTCAATACACTCTGAAAATTAATATTCTGCTGTTTTAATGCTCTGATATAGTACTGTTGGACAACTGGGGCATGATACCGTTGTGGTTGTTCTAACAAAGTCAGGTTGTTTTTTCATGAAGTCTTAGTGATTCGCGCCNCTGGAGAAGATGTGCTCTTTAAGGGATCACTGTAGACTTCTGCTCTTTTCCTGCCTTGTGTAGAATGCCCTTTGGCTAATGGTGGTATTGGAAAAGTTGCAGTGTAAAATCAGGTTACACATTTTTTTATCTTGTTGCACTGCATATGCTCTTCAGTACATCGTTGTGTGCTGTATTGCAGAACCAACGTGCCATCTCCCAGCAGTATCAAAAGTGTTGCCGTCCTTCAGAGAAAGCCCCAGTGGAAGACTAATGAGACAGGATCCTGTGGTACACTTGTCTCCAAATAAGCAGGGTCATGTAAGTTATCCTGAAAAAGAAATTATATAATGTTTTACTTTTGCTCCACAGGCTCTCGATAGCAAAAGTGTTGTGCAAAGTTATATTTAGAGTGTCAGCTAAAAAAAGGAAAGGCAAAAATCCAGCTCTCTGCTAGAACATGGAGGAAGCAGTAGAGTAGACCTGTTGTTTCCTAAATCCTGCAGCACAGCCTATTGAAATATTTATTAGTTAATAAAGTTTTGATGCCAGTTAAACAGCAACTTCTAGTCTGTTACCTTGTGATAAGGACTTGTGTAATTTTTCAAAGCTATTCCTAGGCCTCACATGTAAGATGTAGTCTTAAAACGCAATGCCCAGAAGGCAGAATAGTGATCTTGCTTTTGTACTTTCTTCATTTTCATCGCATAGTGGAACCATTAATTCCATTCCATAACCTAACTTGCACAGTGTTGGAAGTCTCTGAAAGGTCTGCTGGAATCCTTCTGAAAAACATCTTTCTTGTTTTATGTGTGTTTAAGGTCTAAAGGGTATATTTTGTCTTTCTGTCTCCACAGACTTAGATATTAACACCTTTGTGGAGGGTGTCACTCTCTGATTTACATACAAAGAGACAGATAAATGTAGCAATGTTTGTAAATTTAAAATGTCTTGAAAATTACTAAAGTCATTGGAATAAAACCCCTACCCCTTAAACTTTAAATTACCCAATAAGCTATATCACTTGTTTTTTATTTATTTCTACAACAAACTAAAATAGAGAGTTGTGCTGCATGATAATACTGAAAGTATTAGTTGCATTTATTTAGGTGTGAGAAAGTCTTTAATTGGCTCCTGGTCTTTAATTTGCTTCTGCTTACCAGCATTATTCTTTCAGTACAATTGGCAGTTAATTCATAACAACACATATTTATTATTAAAAAACTAAACATCAAAAAAACCCAAACAACAACACACCTGTCTTCACATTCTTAGAAGCACAGACTAGTTTTTAAATTTAGATTGACCTGTTTTCCATGAGATGCGTTTGATGGCATAAGGCTGTAATACATAACTCATTAGCTTGAGCGCAAAGTGCAGCACTGGAATTATTAATGCTTGCATTCTTCTTGTTTAGTCATTGTTAAAATGAATCTTTATTATGGGGACAGATGGATGGGGGAGTGATTCATTTTCTAATGATGAGTAGTAACTTTAATTGGAGATAACTAGGAGTCCAGATCAACTACATATTCCTCCCTTTTTTCTGTCAATTCTTGCTTTAGTTTAATAAAAGACGTGGATGCTGATGCTTTCAAGCTCTCAGTATGCATCAATTCTCTCTTTACCTTCTTTTCTGGTGAAAAGAGAAACAGTATTTTTTTATATTTTTCTGGGATCTTTGCCCATGTCTGTTCAGTAAAACTCTGAGGCAAGACTAATAGAAAAATTCTAAGTCTCCTTTCCATCCATTTCCTTATTCCTTGGCCATGTGGTCATCAAACAAGTCTATTGCCTACTGCTTCAGTTCTCATTCTGTAGATGATCAAAACTTAAATAAATTCTTTATAATTCAGAGGGATATAAATACCCCAAAGGTAGCTGAGCAACTAAGCAATAAGTGTAAGGCATGAAATTTTACCAAAATAGGATATTCCACCAGTGCCCACTATGAAATTGAGGGCATTCAGTTTCCTTGTAATAGTGGGCTGTAACCAAGGACAGGACATACAAACCAGCCAGGCACTGGTGTGACCTGATGGGGTAATTTAAAAGCATTACATTAAATCTTCGCTTCATACAAGTCTGCTTTCTGGAAAACAATTTCAAATTAGTTAAATGGTGTTTCAGTGCTCATTTTCAAAGGATGTTCCTGCTGAGAAAGAAATACACCCTGCTTACTGCAAAGTGGAGGAAGAACAGTGGTTATGCTCTTTGAACTTTTGATAGGCAGTTGGATTATTAAAGTAATAGGCACTTTCTGTGGATTGGTTATGTTTTATGTTCTAAAACATTGCAGACTTAGACTTGTTTTAATCACTTTAGTTATAAAACATGTCAAAGTCTACATAGCTCTGCCAGTTTTACTGGATTAAGCCAATCAGAACTGTACTTGAAAGGAAGCAGTATTTTGGACAAAACAGGACAAAATACAATAAAGTATTTTTGACAAAATAAAAACAATTCTGGTTTTCCCTGAATAGCTAAGACATGGCTTCCAAGTCCATATTAAAGGTTTTTTATGTGCACCCAGAAGAAAGCACGTGCATTATTAATAATCCCCTCAATGTACCTATCCAACACCTCAAGGTAGAAGAGCTAGTATTGTGCAGTAGTGACTTTTGTAATTGTATATTTGCTGCTCTCTATTGCTGTAATTCTGAAATAAAACTACAAGTATGAGGGTTTTTCCCTTCTGTAGGCTGACAGCCACTACTCCAGCCATTCCAGCAGCAATACTCTCTCCAGCAATGCCTCCAGTGCTCACAGTGATGAGAAATGGTATGACAATGGAGAGCGCACTGAATCAGAGCTGAACAGCTACAACTACCTTCAAGGAACTTCAGCTGATAGTGGCATAGATACCACTTCCTATGGACCTAGTCATGGCAGCACTGCTTCCCTGGGAGCAGCGACATCTCCCCGTACAGGGCTAACGAAGGAGAAAGTGGCACCCCTGTGGCATAGCTCCAGCGAAGTGGTCTCCATTGCAGATAGGACATTAGAAAAGGACAGCCATATGGACCGGAAAACCGAATCTTCACTGAGCCTGGATATTCACAGCAAGAGTCAACCAGCTTCCAATCCGCTAACAAGGGAGAATAGTGCTTACAGTCTCAGTGATGCTGTCTCACATACAAGGTAATTTTCACCTCTTGTGTGATTGACCCCTGCATGCTCATTTTCCCATTCTCACTCTCTAACCTGTCAAAAGCGAGAAGTGGATATTGAACAGAAAGGTTCCTATGTATAAAAGATCTCTGTGCAGAATGCTTTAGAATTAAGACCACCTTTAGTCATTGCATCTGCTACTGCCTGTAATATAAGTCTTTGAGAGCATACTCTGTACTAGACTGCTGCTACTAAACCACTGAAGGACAGATGCATCTGATGTGTTCTGTTCATAGGGAGTATCTTGCAACAACTGCAGCACCTTTGTGGATCAGGAAGGAGATCAATTCATTTTATTAATGAACATTCTAACATGGGGTTCTTTTTTAGGCTTGTTAAGTACCTGCTTTGGATATTTTTCACTTTTCCCCCTAGTCTTTTTGTTTAGAAATCTGCTTGCAGTCAGTATGATCAATACTGAGAGCAAGTTGCTTGGGAGTGCTAGCATGTAGATTTTAATCTCATTCTGCTGCAAGATTGTGGGTATGACACATTAGTCCCCTTCCTTCTCTCCCTCAGTTTTGCCACTTGTAAATTTGGCAATATCAAATGCGTACGTGTATAATATGCTTGAACACCTCAGATGGAAGATACCCAATTTACAAGTCAATTAGCCCTGCTAGAAGCAGAAAATATTTTAGATCATTTTCTTAACCCTTTTTCCAAGAAGTATTCGGTGTGCTTTTTGAAAAATACTACTCTGCCAAAATGCCAACAAGGAAAAAGCATAGCTCTTTCAGAGAAGAGGCATGATTATCATAATTCTGGGGCCTTGTGGAGCCTGACTGTTGTATTTTTTTTCTTAAGGCACCTCTGTTTTGAGTGTGTAGCTGAAATACCTACAGACTGGAAGTCTAAAGAATTTTTGCTAGTTCTTTTGAATAAAGCTACTGGATGTTTATCAGATAGTTCAATAACTCCTCATACAGCAGCTGCAAATAAAGAGTTGTCACAGAGACTCCATGTACTTTTTCATGGTAATTCTGACTCTGAAATCTGTTAATGGTAGTACTGCTCTCTTTGTTGGCCATTTTTGACACCAAAGCTCATATTCAGTTGATATAAATCCCACCCAGGTCTTTGAAACTGGTGTTCTCAGTAACTGTGCATGCATGAAGGACTTGAGGACTTGCAAGTTTATAGAAAATACTGTGCAGAGGGATAAAGTTAGATTTTGGGCATGTTAGCATGTGCCCATTTCTTGAAAATAAAAATCTGTGTGGAGGTTATCTACCGTGCTTTACCTTTTATTTTAAGATAAGCATGCTTATGTTAACTTTTTAACATTCATTTTAACATTTACCGTGTGCCCTGCAGTACTTGTCAGGATGTAAGTAGCAGTAGCATTGAATGTGAGATTCTTATCCAAAATGCAGAACGTAATAAAATTGTCAGTAGCGTTTTCATGTGGAAGGATTTTTTCAGAAGCAACTTTTAGAAGCTCTATTAAAGCTGTTCCTAATGGGAATGGCATCTTTGTACATCTGAGGTTCTGGTTTCCTTTTTGAACTTTGAAACTTGACCACAAATTTAAGTCTAGGTTGTTTTGTCGTACTTATTATACAGTCGGCCCTCTTGCACTTCACGCCCCCCATATTGCGGCTTCAGATCCTAGCGGCGTGATTTTTTAGTGATGAAGGAGGCCCATTTTCGCAACTACACATGCACGACCTGCCACCGCCACAGTAGCAACAGTGGCAGCGGTGACGGCTTGGGTGGCGGCGGCGGTGGCAGCGTGGCCACCATTCAACGTGGAAGTAGGGCTTTGCGAACCCCGATTAAGACCGCGGGTCCGCAATGTAGGAGACCTGACTGTATTACAACATTGTGTATTTTCTCTGGTTTATTTGGATTAATGTATGTGATGTTTCTCTGATGATACTGAAATTTTTCTGTCCACTTATTTTTGAGGCTCTTGCTGAAATTTCCAGATAGAGGTTCCGTGGGGTTTATGCTGGAGAAAACAGTTCAGGTTTCTTTTTGCCAAGCTCCATCAAAAACTCAGATGCAAATAATGCAGCTCTTTGCAAAAAGGAATAGTATCCATTTACAGAACACATGGGGATAATACTTGAGAAATACTGCAATCCTTGCACCCACATCATTTGTTGTGATGGATTAAAAACAGACTGATGTGTGCTCCTTCTTTATTATTTCTTATTTTTGAACACTAGAGCAAATGTTTGGTGGCTCACAGTAAAACAAAAGCACAGTCTGTGCTAAAAAGCTTTTATTTTGTTCCTCATTACATCCTCCGTTGAACGTTGCGTGCTGAATAGCAGTGCTGACCTGAGGAAAGCCTGGGTCCAGGTGTTTGCTCCCAACTTTCCCATAGCTTGCTGTATGGAGGCACATCAGCTTGGAGCTGGAGGCAGGTTAAACTGGAACTTCCAAAAGGTAACCACAACTGCCTGCTTCAAGGAGGTGAAACTAAAGAAAGATTCTGAACAGGGTACTTTTCATGAGAAATGAACAGCTTAATTGCTGTGTTTATTATTTTCTAAATTGCTATCTTTTGCTGCTTCTCACTTTTTTACGTTTTGCCTGTGGATCCTAGAATGTCTGTAACATCTTCAGAGTCAAGTTTCTGAGCAAGAAGAAAAGGAACTTGGCCCTAAAAAGAACTCTGTGACAAAAGAAAAGAAAATAACTACAAATTAGAGTGTTTGTGTCTGTAGAAGACGAGTGATAATTAGTGTTCAGATCATTTGATGGTGCATAAAAGAACTTGTACCTGAGAACTGTTGGCAAAATGTAAATTATAGTGATTAACTTTTACAGCAGAGTTTCTGGCTGGGTTTTATTTTTCTTCTCCACCCCCATTCCCAAAGTCTTTCCTGATGATTGTGCAGATTTCTCATAGGATCCCAGGAGAACTGCATTATGTAGGCCAGTAATTATACAGGATCGTTATAGCTGAATGTCATTAAGTGAAGCCATATGTGCTGATGGCATGAATTCCTTACAAAAAAAAATTACATCAAACTTTCATTTCTACCTAAACTATACACGTTCTTATGGTCTTCTTACCAAAACTAAAAGGATAATTTTGGCTACTTGTAATCAAGTATATTTGTCATTAGTTCCAATAATTTTAAGAGACTTAAAATAATATTACATGGTTCTAGAATACTTTCATGAATGGCTTGTCTGCAAGTCTTGCAATTTGCCAAATAGTATTTGGATTTTTTTCATAATTCAATCCTTGATGTCTCAGTAATTGAGGTGGGAGGTAGGGGACCAATAGTGACTATCTCTCTGTCCTCAGAATGAGGGTCGAATCTCTTCTAGATGTAAGTAAGCTGGTGCAGCTGTCTGTTACACTGTGATGAATTCTCTGCGTGCTTCTTCATGTCTAATATTCTAATAACTTCCCATCACTATTATAGTGCTCCCACTCCTGTTTAGTTTTTGTAGAGTTTATCCAAAGCTTTTTGCTCTCCAAATATGCTCTCAGTTAACAAGTGTGTCCCTATCTGTCAGTACCCTATCGGACTGCCTGAATTTCCTTGTAAGGTAAAAAACTTCAGTCATATCCACAGTTGTTTGTATAGTTCCTAAGTAGAATATCATCCTAAAAATACTACAATCCTAAAAAAACCACAGCAGAAACTATGCAATGCACATGCAAGAAAACTGTATTTAAAATTGTATGCTAATTTTAATTGCAATTCCCAGGCCACTCTTGGCATTTATTATATGATACGTATTATAATAAATATTAAAGTAATAATACTTAAAATACACAATGTGTATCTGCAATATATTATATAATAAAATACATATTACTCTTTTATTGTATACACATATGTGTCACATATAAATTTTGTGTTGAGCATAATGAACATGAGTTTTTACCATCTTTGCCTAGAATCAACACTACTAGCCTATCTAAGTGTTGTTACTGGTTTTGATTAAGACACGGTTTCTCACAACTAGCACTTCCATGAGCAATACCTAATGGATTAAAGAATTCCCTTCTCCTTTTTCCCTACTGAAGCAAAAGACTTTTCCACTTCTCGAGTGTATTTAGAATGGGGTAAAAATGAAAAAAATAAATAAAATTGCCTCATACATTTCCTTTAAAAATATGCACCTTCCCCGAGTTCTGTTGATTTTTGGTAGTGATACCTCACAGATGGGCTGGTTTACTCAGCATATGTAGGAGTTTTCTTTCAGCATTGAAGGACAGAACAGGGGAATGAAGATAAATTTACTGCCTCTCCCCCTAACTCTTAATTTTCTCTGCTTTCTTGGTATAAATTGTGTTTACTTGTATCTGTTACAAATACAGAGGTTGTGGTGTGCAGCACCAAATATGCAGGGTTGATGGACAGAAAAACACCTTCCTGTACTTTCTCAATCTTCAGTTTCTTGTATAGACCTTTCAAAAGTAAAGATGAAGGGAAGAAATAAATATATTTATATGTGTAATACAAAATCTTTTTTACTGTAGTTTCGTTTGCATACATATGGAAAGGTGCATCTTACCCCTGATGTGAGGGACTGCGCAGCTTGGGCTGCAGCAGACAGTGCTGTTGGAGGTGGGAAGACTACGGTCCATGCAGGCACTTCAGTAAATGCACAGCATTTCCCTGCAGGGACTCATGGTGCTTAACTTGGGCCATATCAAAATGAAACATATTTGAAGGTGATTCTTTAGACTTCCATCTGTTGTCAGTGAAGAGAAAAGAAAAACTCCAAAGCATTCATTCTCCCTGCATACCAAACACCTATTTTGAAGCAAGGAGAATCACCTTCTAAGGATAGTTTTCTGTTGACAACAGCCTAGATCAGATAACTGACTGCTTAAGACTAAATGTAGGTAGTATTATTTTCCGAGGTCGCAAAATAAATTTAAATTTATATTCTTTTTTCTGTTTCAATAGGAGAGGTAGATGTGAAAATGCATTCTTTTATCAAGTTCTGAAAAGATTGGTGGAGAATTTTCTCTTAAGCTAAGAAAGAAGAGATTTTTCAGCCTTCCAGCTAATCCTTATTTCTCAGTCAGAAACTGTCTGTTCTTTACTGTTCTTTACCATGGGGCCATCTGTTCCAAGTTCCTTCACTGCAGTGTTGAATACAAGAATGAAAATGTAGCTGAGTTGCATAGAGAGCTGATAGAAAACAGGATTCCAAATGTATAATGCTATTTCAGTACAAAGACTGTACAGAGTTTTCCTATAATTGCTTCTAAATGTCTGACCTTTTAAGGTGGTTACCATAAATATTGTCTTAAGGCCTAGCACTCCTGATATGATGCAAGTTGCATCATATTTGAATACCAGCATAACTAAAGAATGTCTTCCGTCTGAAGCCCCTCTCCTTCCAACAGTAAGCTGCAGTTGGTCATCCCAGCTCAATTTTCTGTCTTGACAAATTATAATAAATGTTAGAGACCTGCTCTAACTACTCAGTTTAATAGGTGGGGGTTTTTTTTGCAAAGGTAAATGCAGTAATCCCTTGCTACTTCGCAGTTCACCATTCGTGGCTTCAATACAGATTCACAGACTCACAGAATATTATGAGTTGGAAGGGACCCACAAGGATCATCTAGTCCAACTCACCATCTAACACCCGTACAGATCTGAAAGCACATCCCAGAGATACATCGCGGTGGGTTTTAGCCTGGCTTTACCGTATCTACTGCTACTTCGTGGATTTTGCTTATTGCTGCATCTTTGTGGAACTGACCCCCCCATGATATTTGAGGGATTTCCGTTACGGCTTTTCAGGCTGTAGTGGGATGACCTTGACTGGATGCCGTGTGCCCACCTTGCCACTGTATCACTCTCCTTCGCAGGCAGATGAGGGAGAGAGAATAAGATGGAAAACAATTTATAGGGGGCGATAAAGCAGTTTACTAAAGCAAAAGCAACAACATGCATGCACAAATGAAGCAAAAAATAACAAGGTTTATTCTCTACTTCTCATCAGAAGTGATGCCTGGGCATTTCCTGGGAAGCAGGGCTTTGGCACATGCGACGGTTTCTCAGCAGGCAACCATTGTAGACAATGAGTACACCTCTTCCTCCTTTCCTTAGTTTTTATATCGGAGCTTATCTCATGGTATGGAATATCCCTTTGGTCAGTTTGAGTCAGCAGGCCTACTTGTATCCCCTCCTAGGATCTTGCCTGTGATTTGGGAAGCAATGTTACACTGCATCAGCAGTAGCCAAAACACTGTTGTGTCATCAACACCTTTCCAGCTACCAGTGCAGGGCACAGCACCGAGAGGGCTGCTATGGGGAAACAAACTCCATCTCAGACGACATCCAGGAAGCCCTCTTTTGAAAGCTGCATGGGTTTCTTCTTTGGTTTGTTGTAGGGTCTTCAAGAGGTATTCCTGTTGTTTAAATTACTTCAAAATATGCTTTCTTTTACAGCCAACAATTGCAACAAGAAATTGGATTTGTGTTCTTTTTTGACAATTGAGCTACAGTCTCGTACATTACTTTTAAGTTGCCTAATGACAATGAAGTCTAGATTTTCCATTTTGTGAAGGCAAATGAGATAGAGGGTGGTATACTTTATCCTTAGATGGTGCTTGCAAAATTTTTCCATTACTGTGTGAGATGTTTTGAATGATGCATTGGTGGAAGTCCCTTTGGAAGAGCAAAATGATTTTGTTATTTTATCCACTGCTGATAAGAATGACATCTTGTGTCTGGAGTTCTGCTTGAGAAACAGTTAACCGAGGCACATATATACACGTATTTGAGGCAATTTTTGTCTTTATTATGTTCTTTTCCTAGTACCATGAGCTCACGACACTCTGCCAGCCCTGTTGTTTTCACCAGTGCCAGAAGCTCACCTAAAGAAGAGCTTCATTCTGCTACTTCTCCCCAGCTTGCACCTTCCTTCTCCTCCTCTTCTTCCTCCTCGTCTGGTCCTAGGACTTTCTATCCTCGTCAGGGTGCTACTAGCAAGTATCTGATCGGATGGAAAAAGCCAGATGGGACAATAAACTCAGTGGGATTTATGGATTCAAGAAAGTAAGACTACTTTTCTGTTCTCTTGTTTATTTGCTTTAATGGTAAAGATGCATTTTGATCTGTGACAGTTCTCTGTATAGAAGAGCTCAAGACTACTTAATACAATCCTTTGTCTTCTGTAGAACTTAATCTCTCATCTAGAGTTCTGCAGTTAGGTTTAAATATTTGATAGTTAGCTAATCTCATTCCCTGTTAACTTGTAAAAGATTTTTTTATCATTTCTGGAGAGCTCTATGGATTTGAGTTCTGTTAAAACTTATCTTTCCTTAGGACTTCTTAAAGGTGATTCAAAATGCTATTTGCACAAACACGTATTAAAAATCCTCTTATCGTAGAGCCTGAGTTTTACTTAAGCCTCCCATCCATGTAGTAGTACCTTACATGCTGTGCATTAACTCTATGGCACTCTCTGTTGCCTTGTTAAGGTTGCTGCCTGTATCCGGTCTAACTGGCTTAAATCTTAAAGCAAGCCAAGATACCAGCATTACAATATGCCATGTCTCTTTTGGAAGAGAAATTGAGAGACAATTTACTTGTGAAAATATTGTTAAGTCAAGTATACCTTAGAAAGCAAGTGGTTCAGAAAGCCCATTTCAAAGTAACTTATTCAGCCGTTCTTTACTGTTACTGAGCCAGGTGCAATATCCCTAGATGATACAAATAACTGACTGTCAAAAGGAAGTGGTGATAACCACATTATAAAAAGCCAGTTAAAAGAAACTTGATGATTTGCTGCTTCGAGACTCATTGAAGAAACATATATTTTGTTAGTGTTCTACAGAATACATGTTATTTTAATGGACTCAGTCCCTTATTGAGAAATTGTATTAGAACAATCTTTGAATTATTTTATTGTATTGCTAGTTAAACAAGCTTATTGCTTCAACAGGTATCCATTAAGATGAGATTTTGCTGTATAAGTGAAACTTCTTCCATCCTCTGTGCCCTCTACTTAGTTTTTTTTAAAAAAAAAAGTTGAGAGGTCTATAATTCTTGTTTCATTCATGCCTCCTGCCCCAGGGCTTTGAGACCTGAATGTGTCTGTTCCATTTCATTTAAGACGTCACCAGAGTGATGGTAATGAAATGGCTCACCCTCGGCTGCGTGCTTCAGCAAGAGATCTACGAGCATCACCAAAACAAACATCCAAATCCAGTGTTGAAGAAGAGCTGAAGAAGTTGATAGACCTCGATAGCCCAACACCTGAATCCCAGAAGAATTTTAAGGTATGTTAAAGAGAGAGATGGAATCTTTTCTATTCTCACCCTTTACAAGAACATAAAATGCAATTCTGATCATGGACAGAAAGTTATCTCTTTGAAATAGTCAACTAGAGAAATACATTTGGGGAACAGCTTCATTATTACAATCTCTGCAGTATCATTACAGTTTTGTGTATAAATTTAAAGAGACTATTATGCCAAATTGCAAACAAGGTTTAGGATTGCTGGGTTATGGAAAATCCTGTAGTATTGTCTTACATATTTGAATTGTTCTTCTCTGATTGTATCACTAGATAGTGATTTATTGACAGTATTGAAACTCCTTACAAAAAACACACCTCTCAAATCTTGTTGTCAAAAACAATCCCTAAACTTAGGCACAAACTTATGCAGAATAATCAGACACATTTCCTGATGTGTTTCAAAATGTGTTTAATAACACGGAAGTGCATATACAGTGATCCCCTGTTACTTGTAGGCTGTTGGGTCTGGTCCTCCTCACGCGAGTCATGGAATCCACAAAGATAGCGACCCTACTACGTAGCCACGCCCCCTCCCCTAATAAGGTCTGGAGGAGGGTCCTGAGAGCGGGACTTGTCTCAGTTGTCTGGCTGTACTCTGCCAAGGCGGGCGAGCGCTGGAGCAGGGGGCGATGGGGGTGAGCCGCGGGGCGGGTGCCGGATGCCAAGTCACGGGGCCAGCGGTGGGCACCGAGCCGCGGGGCCAGCGCGGCCTCTGGGCACACAATGGCACACACACAATGGCAGCCCTGTCACCCTGTCTTGTAGCCCAGCGGAGGGCAATTCCAGACATGCAAAACCACACATTTACACTAAACGCATCCGGGCCATGCCATCCTGGCTGGGACCAATTTACATAATCCTGAGCAGACTGGAGTTGTGGTAGGTTCTGCGCATGCACCAGGTCCCACAACTTGCTTGAAAATCAACAGTGAGTATGCGGGTCCCACAAATTACGGACTGTGACTATGTGGAGGATCAACTGTATTAAGTTTTGGAATCCATAATTTCTAAGAGAATGTCTTGATTTCTAGGCTTCATTTACAGCCAGTGCGTAACAGCTCAGGCTCATCATCCAGAACCGAAATTGTTTTCACAGCAACCATGAAGAAGAGAGAACTGCAACTTTTTTTTTCTTTTTTTGCCAGTAGAAAACCAAAGTACCTTTTTATAACTTGCAAGTACTAGATTACTTGCACAGATTATATCAGCTGTGGCCTTTGAGGCCAGAGGAAAATAAACCTTCTCACTAGCAAGGTTTCTTTTTCTTAGGTTTGTGGTAGTTTTGAGGGGGGTGGGACATGGGTGATGTTAACATCTCCTGTTGGTTGTTTGGAGAAAGAGGATTATTCTCATTTCAAGAAATTCCATTCTGTTTAAAGAGGTGACCTGAAGACCATGAAAAGTGTGTCTCTTCCCAGTTTTCTTGTTTTTGTGTGTAGTTAGTGAATCAGTTCTTACTGATCTTTATTTCCTGGTATGTATGTTAACAAGTATGCTAACTTAGGTTGCACTTTTGATAAACTTCAACAAGTTAAAAACATTGTCATACCAATAAATTGCATCTTTTCCATTTTAAAAGCAACTGTTATTTCTGTTTTCTGTAGGACTTATATTTAACCTTACAGAAAACACCCTTACAGCGTAAATTTTTTGACACTTTAAAAGGGAAAAAAAGAGAAAAATCATGATAATGGCCCGCATTAGTTCACTGCACCAAAAATCCTCCTTTCTCTCTGTTGTCTGACAAAGGCTCTGCTAGTAGAATTTATTCTAGGCTGTTGTTTTGTGTTTCGTATGCATCTCTGTATTAGCTCCCCAGTATTCCTTACCGCCTACTTAGGCATTTTATCTTCACAGACCAGTCATCCTTCTTTTCCCCTTTGCTCTGCTCTGGTACCAGAAAACAATCACTACTCATATGGCTTATGTTCCCACTCTGTCAGATGTCCGTATCTGTGCAGCCTTTTAATCTGAAGGTCTGATATTAACTGGTGTTCCCAGCTCCTAATTCTTTAATGCTAAGTGAACTATATCACCCTCAAGTAAATGCTTCTTGACTTAGCAGCTCTTTCTTTTCCTTTCCCTTTACCACTTCAGGGCAACTACTGGGAGATTTCACTGCATCATAGCAGGAACCAGCTGACTGAGCTTTGAATTTTCAGGGGCAGGGGGGAAATCAGTTTGATCCTCCATGTGCCATAGCGGCAACTATGTACAAGAAGTTGTCATTTCTGTAGTGTTAATGGTGTATCCAAGGTTTCTACTGTGATGGATATGTCCTTAGGGAGGCAACGCAGAGGGAAGAAGTTGACATAATAGGAAGTTGGCATGAGACTTGGTTTCTTTCCTTCCTTGTCTTTTAATGATAGCAGTGTTTTGGAAGTAATCTTAATTATTGCTGATCCTTAATCATAAAACCAAAATGTGCAGCAGTCTTCTCATACTAAAATCTACACAGGTGGGGAAGGGGGGTGTTTGGTAGATTGTCTTCCCATGTACAGTACCAATAGATCCTCTTCCACACTGTTCTCCCATGTTGTAGTGTGGGATTTTGTTTGTGGGAATAGAATAAACACTTTTTTCCTCCTTCTAACTAGAGAGGACTATTCTTATGTGCAAAGGAGAAACTCTATATTTAATTGCTCTTTTTGGAAATTGTTACGGTTTTCCCCCACCACTACGCAGTTTTCTGTTTTGCAGGTTCATCCCATCACAGGATTTTTTTCTACGATAATTCCCTTCTGGGCATGTGTAGTGCAGCCCATGAAGGGCTGCTGTGTAAATAAGCTAATGAATATTCAATTAAGTCTGGCCTGTTGCCCCACCCACTGCAGCTCTGGGGGGCGAATGCTGCTGCAGCGGAGCCCCAAGCAGCTGAGTTAAAACACATACACACCCACACACCCCAGCCACAACAACCAACAACCCTGATAGCCCTGGCATGGACACGCCAGGGAATAAACAATGGCAGAAAGCTGGGATCTGCGAGGGGGTGCAGTTGCCACCATGAGAGCCTACAAACTTTCTCACTGCCCTGGCACCGCCCCTACATTGTACGTATTGCTGGGACGCAAAAAAGTTGCCCAGGTCAATCCAACCTAGCCCGCTTTCATGGACAGCCCAGCAGTCACAAGCTCACAACGGAAACAATGCGCTGGGAGGCGGGGATGGTGCTGGAGCCAAAAGCAGAGCGGTGCCTTCCCAGCACGGGAAAGGGCGATTCCACGCTGGCCGGCCAGGAGGGGCAGAAACCACCTCAGATGGCCACCCGGCTAAGCTCTGTGGAGGGGCTGCAGGCTACCTCGCGGAGGGACAGGGGAGCCTCAATGGCCATTTGGGACATGGTGGGAGGTGGGACTGCTGCAGCACCAGTGGAGGGACCAGTCCCAGCCCGGCAGTGCAGGCAGGACTCTGAGCGCCCCCGCACACCTTGCTCAGCCCCCTCCTGCAGTGCCCAGCCGGCCGGAGGCACAGCATCCAGGTTTGACACAGCACCATGTGAAAACAGTGCTGTCCGCAGGAGTCGCGGCCGCACAGCTGCGAGCGGGGAAAGCCCAGGCTCCCTGCAGAACTGGCACTGCCAGCCGCCCAGTGTGCTGCACGGAACACCACAGGGAGGGGCCAGAAGACACCTCGTGCGCTCTCCTTTTCAACCAAACTGTAAAGAATTAGAGATAGTTATGTTGCTACAGGTTTCATGAAAATCAGTCACTGCTGATGGGAATGGTTATGATAGCAGCTCACTGGCACTGACCTGAGAGTGTGTAACTCCAGGCTAACCTCAGCATTGCTTTCTCCTATATGGAGCATGAAGGAAGCTGGGATGACAGTGGGGGTAAGACACAATTTCTCTTACTCATGGACTATTTACTTAATTTTGATTCAAATACTTCTGAAGAACCACAGTGGTGGTGGGTGTTCCTCGTTCAGTAATATATGACTTCTAATTAGTTGGGATTGGCTGCTGCTCTGCCTGCAGGCAGAAAGCCTCCCCTGGGCAGTGGGAGAACTCTGGTTTATGCAGCACAGAGTCCATTTCTGTAAGTATTTCTCTACTACATGTTGCCTCTGGAGTCTGCGAGGACTGCCTGAGATTTCCACTTCAGGAGACGTTTAAAGGGTATTTAAGAAGTAGAATGTGAGATAAGCTAAACAAGATGTCACCTAGCTTTAACCTCATCCAGAGCTGATTCCTTTACTTCTTTTTTGTATCCACTCTTAAAAATACTATGTTAACACTTACTTTCTTATTTTAAAAAAGTTTTTAAAAATTATTTCAAAATAGTCTTCAGAAGTTTCTTTATTGATTTTTTCTCATTTCTTTTTATCTGTTTTTATGAATGTATAGTCACACACTCTGTCCTGTCAGTCTCCCTTTCCCAGCACTCCTACCACAAGGCGTGCCTTGCAAAGGACTTTGTCAGATGAGAGTATTTACAGTGGTCAAAGGGACCACTTCTTCACCTCCCGGGCCTCACTCTTGGACCAAGCCATGCCAAATGATGTACTGTTCACCAGCACATACCCTTCTCTCCCAAAGTCACTGCCATTACGGAGACCATCATATACTTTGGGAATGAAATCACTACATGGTAAGTGTATTTCTCATTTTTCAACTTCCATAGGAATCCTTTGTGAATTGAGGGAAAATGTTTGTTACAACAATCAGTAGTTCCCTCTTGATTTTGCTAAAACAAGCGTCAAGTCACGTGACTGAAAATATAAAATAGGAAAAGCTTTTTTTTCTTTTTTTTCCCTCACTTCTGTGGGTTTAAAACTGGCTGACTGATCTTGCAGTTACCTCGTGGAGGGAGCAGAGAAATTTGCCTTACTGGCTGCAAGTTTTCACCATTTCTTCCAAGAGTCACCTGGACCAGTTGGACCAATGGACAAAAAATGAATGCCTGGTTATCTATCAGTGACAGCTTCAAGTGTCAGTTCCTTTACTGTTAGGAAAATAATGATATAAAAGTGGATACATAGTAGGGGACATTTGGATATACAGCTACACTAGATACAGCTTTAATGTACCAACTGTTTTTTAAATTCACTCCCTTACCCTATCTGTTTTAAAGGACTTGAGTTACTTAATTCAGTCATGGAGCTAACCAGAAAAAAGTTACTTGGTGAACTGCTGTCAAGAAGACAGCCTTCCCTCATTAGTTTACTGAAAAGTCTCAGTAGGATTATCTGATGGGTTCTATGTTGCTGCATGTGAATATCTTAGTTAGTGAGAAAGGGAATTTTCACAGGTTCCCACTGTTCCTCATCACTAAATGTGTTTTCCAGAAATAGAGCTAGATCTCAGGGTACGATTCTGCAATGTTTTCTGAATTACATGTCTCCTCTGATTTAGTCATGTTTTAGTATGTTTCAGGAGGAAGATGCAAGTTTATCAATAGAATCAACTCACTATAGTGGGACCTAAGCGTAGTCCATATTTAGATACACAAGATACATTTGACAGTGGAGGCTGGTGAAAAAAATCTATTTTAAATTCTTTTCGTCTGTCTATGATCAGCAGGCATCAGTTTTCAGTGTTGAACCCAACATTTTCGTGAGCTGTTGTGTCTGTATCACATGTTTCTTGCATAAGAACTAGGAAACTGAGCTCACTTCATTCCTGCTTTTTTATATGCACTGAAATATCTTTGCAGGCTTGGTTGTATTTGTAACTGGATAATGGATTTGGCTTCTGTGGGCTTGGGGTCAGAAGATTAATGATGCCGTCTGAGTAGAAGTGGACAGCAGCACTTAGACTCTTTTCATTTAGGTGCCTGTATGTTCCAAAAAGAAAACCACAAAACCTTCTTTTACTGTAATGTTCTCTTCCACACCACACTGCTAACTTCTCCTAGCGCATAACATTTCTACATTTGTCAACAAAATAAGAGTTTCTGTTTTCCATAAAATGTAGGGCCTGTATGGTAAAGGTATCAGCTGAGTGGCACACAGATTGTCTTCCCACACACACACTTTAACTTTGCTGAGAGAAGGATTAAGATAGATATTTAATACCACAAGTATGTGTTGGCTTTCAGTTACTCAAAATTCTTTTAATTCAAAGATTCCAGAGCACATTCACTTTTTTTTTAAAGAGGGAAAACAATAAGCTAAAAATACTCGTATTTACTCATCTGTCTTAACAATCCAATTTACACTTCTAAAACAGGTAATTTTTCAAATATTTTTTCTGTCTTTCAAGGTTGCCAATGTGTTTTTTCCATAATGAGCATGTACCAGCTTATGGGTGGGTGTGGCTGTTTTTTAGTAAAATTCTGAAGGTTTTGCTAAACTTCTGAGGAATTAGCAATGCTCTCAAAGTAATTTTAAAGGTTTTCTTGTTCTGATTCTTCTTGGTAGACCTAAGTCTACTTCCATTGGTTTACAAGATTTTAAAGAGAAAGGAAAAAAAACCAACACAATTTTGTATTTTTATAGGTGTAAATAGGTGCCAGGGAGTGTAGAAGTCCCAATAAGCTGCAGAGCCCTTTAAAGTATCTTCATCTTGTGTAGAGGCAGTTAGAAGAGTATTGCCCCCATCCCTAGTGCTGGAGGCAGTCGGAGAATGGCTCTGGAAGTGCTCATCTGGAAAAATTAGAAAGGAGCAAAATGTCCTGGTGTTAGAAAATTGGCTTGTAACGTGCTGTATATGGTCAACTGCAGTTGATAATTCTACTGACTTTTGGTTGCAAAAGTGCTATGTCAGAAAAGTTAAAAATGGGGTATGCAATAGTCTTAGGAAATGAATTTTGGGGTGTTTTTATGGAGTTTATAATCTATTCTGCATTACTCCAGGAGAGTTTTCTGCCTCAGACAGCTCCCTCACAGATATCCAGGAGCAAAGACGGCAACCCATGCCAGACCCTGGTCTTATGCCATTGCCTGATTCTGCATCTGATCTGGACTGGTCAAACCTGGTAGATGCTGCCAAAGCCTTTGAAGGTACATTTTCAGAATATAACAGTTAGGAAGCTGGCCTTTGTGCATGCTTCATTAAGGCGGGTGGGTTTTGTGGTGGTTGGGTTTTTTTTTAATCCTGACTTTTGCTTTTGTTGTTCTTCGTGTTTCTACTTATTCTGAAGCTTAAGTTCATTTAAAATACCAATTCAAGTCTTAAGAGCCTGAAACTTTGTATGTAATACTCATATACCATTTATTCATACTGGAATTCCTTTGTGCTATGGTTTGGCCAAATCTCTGTGAAACTGGCCATGTTTCATTTCATGTAGAACAGCTGCAGATATCACAGCTGGTGTGGAAAAGATACACATCACAAAAGCACAAAAATAGAGTCAAATAGTAGGGGAAAAACATATGAGCACACTAATAATTGCTTGCTTAGTGCACCAGCAAGAAGTATATGTAGTGCAGCTGAAGTTCACTACCAGGATAATTTGGGAAATATGCCATGTTGGTACATATTTTTGCATTGCCATTCTTCCCTTTGCATATTCTGATTTTCAAGTAAGTGTTGTTTCATCCTATGGCACTTTCCATCTCCATGACAGTTAGTAAACTGAAGAGAACTGTAAGCTGCTTAGATGCATTTGAATTTAAAATTAAATGCAGTTCAGACTAAAAGGAATTTACCTTACTATAATCCAATGGAAAAGTCTTCTGGGCTCGATAAAGAGAAGTGACTATTCCTAATATCTGCGTAAATGCTGTCCTACCTTCATGGAAGTGGATCAGTGAAAACACTGATCCTGAATCTTTTAGACATTATTCAGCATGATTGGAGAAGACTGTGAGGTAACTTGATTTTTGGCTGTTCTCTGATAGTAGCCTTATACATCATTGAGATGTCTACACTGGTGTTTAAGATGTACATGTGTCCTCTGCTCTGTTGCCATAGGAGTTGCAGGAGCAGCATGGCTCACATTTCTGCTGTGCAGTCTTGGGGAATAGTGGTCAAATTTGTAGGAATGTTTTTTTCACCACCACAGGAGGGTGAAACTTGGGTTTTAATGCATTGCATTTTCTGTTTAAAAGATCCCCTGTTTTTTGGTGAGATTTATTTGACTATCCTTGTTAACCCGAATCCCTGACTTTTGTAGGCCCCAGACTCACTTGTGTTTCTCTTTAGAAGCATGGAGACAGTCAGTGTGGTCGAGGTAACAAATTGACACCTCAGATGGAGAAAAGCTCGGATAATGTGTTGGCTGGCACCTTCATCCCACTACTATGAAAATGCATTCAAATTTGACTTGAAGAGGGATCTCAATATAATTCTATTGGTTATTGATTGTCCAGTCTCAATATAATCCCAGTCTCTACCAGGTGCCAGTAGGGATTGACAAGTACCAAGGAGCCTAGATTCTGCTTTGTTATCCTGGATCCTCTTCTACACTATTGATTTGTGTCTTCAAGCACAAGTCCCTGAAGTTACAAATCTGTCCAGCTGAAAGAAAAGCTGCCTGGATCCCTGAGCTACACCAACCTTTAGTATTTTCATTCACAGGAGAGAAAAAAGAAAAGAGACAGAGCAGGGAGGCAGGGGGGAAGAGGAGCAGGGAAAACCCCATTAAATATTAAGGCATGTTAATTCTAGCCTTGTTGAAAGCACAATTTAAAAATCCGCTAAACAGAAAAAGATGTTACTGTTCTGTTTCCAGTGAGAGCCCAACAGGTGCTGAGAGAGAAAGAGGTTAATTTCTTGAAGTAAAGGTGTTTTTTACAGTTTGTGCTAGAAAACTCCAGAGGTAGAAGTGAGTAGTTTACAGTCACACCACATGTGATAGTGATTTAGACATGTGTTAAAACTGGGTAATGTCATGCAGTTGTACCCAGGAAGTTCTGCTCTGCACTGCTTGTTCCTGCTTGGCTTCTTGCCCCTCTTGGATCTGGCCTTAGGTGGACTTGCAAGCACTGCTTTTCACTCTCCAGCATCTCCCTCCTGGAGAACGTTTTAGCCTGAGAGTGATGCCTGGTCTATGTAAGCATGCAGTGATGTGCCGGAGCTACTACTTGCTTGTTAAATCCAGTATTGTGGAAAACCTGGTGCAAACACTTGCAGTGCCAGTTTGCTTCTGTCAGTTGGATATTGATAAATCTTATCGCCTTATCTTGCTTGAGACAGACTTTAAATTGCTTTGAAATCCTGCAGTATAGCTGCTGTGCTATGCATGAACCAAATAATCATTACTGCTGCCATTGTTTTTGTCTGTATGTTTGCCTTCCCAGTTCAGCGAGCTTCATTCTTTGCTGCAGCTGATGAAAATCACAGACCTGTAAGCGCTGCCTCCAGTAGTGATCAGGCTGAGGACCAGCTTACTGCACAGATAAAGCCTTATACAGGGTAAGTGAATACACCAGATGTGCAGACTTTGTCATCTGCAAACCAAAAATCTGTATTTGGAAGCCATCTCCAGGCTTCATGGATGAGCTCTTCACAAGTTCTCATAAAGATGGAGGTAAGAGGTGAAAAGACAAGAATCATAAGTCCAGTTGAAACTTTTTGCAGGTTCTTTCTTGTCTGAGATGTTCATGAACCTGTCCAGTACAATGGTAATTCAAGGCACTTACAAAGAGTTCAAGTAGAGAGGAGTCAACTGATGAGGTGGCCCCAATTAATCATGAGTTAAATTTGTTCTTTTGTTTAATGTGCTGCATGTGTTCTGTGTACTTTTTATTGTGTTCTTTTTGTTCATTTTGTGAATTCTTAGTGTACTCGAGTGCATACCTTCATAAAGCCACTTGGCATAGACAAGGCTGTTAGCTGCCCTATGTGAGGACAGTTTATCATATCAATACCTATCCTTGTCTCCTGCTTTCAACAGTAAAGAATCTCCTCCAACTCTCGCCTCTAAAGTGGACCAACTGGAAGGTTTGCTGAAGATGCTGCAAGAAGATTTAAGGAAGGTAAGCTTTTCAGCTACAGAAAGATCAGTCAGACATATTTAGTGGTGGTGGTGATGCTAATAAATGTGTAATCCTGCTTTGCCATGCCCAAGCCTGTGATAGTTTCATCCTTGTATGAGAAAAAGACATTTCTTTGCTACTTTTCTCAGCCTTCTAATTATGCGTGGCTAGGATGGAGTGTCTCAAATTGCAGGCATTTACTTCCTCTGCTTAAATTAGAAGGGTGATCCACAGTACTGTCACCTCTAATTCAGATGACACTGCAAAAGGCTTGAAGTTAGTCCATGTAAATGCATCCCACTGATGTTGAAAGGTCGACAGTATTACCTAAACATGTAACTTCTACTGTGGAAACTTCCTGTATTGTGTTAATGCCTGCGTGGTCCAAGAAGGATCTGCTGTGGTGAGATGAAAGAGTCTCTTAGCTGGGGAAGCACTTGCAGGAAGATTCCCTATCCCTTACTTAGTTTTAACCATCAGCTCTTGCACATACAGAACAGGTCATGCTCAGTTTTACTGGACCACTTGGGGAGCCAGCTTCTGAATTAGATTTCAATACAAAGAAATCCTATTCATGCAAGCCAAATGTGAGGGAGGGAATGTCACTAACGTCCCTTGGATGTAGACCCTTGTGTTACTGCACATAAAATCTTTATAAAAAATGAGACTGATGCTCTCTTAAGAGATTTTTGCTGCTCTGAATAGACACGAAGCGTGACCTGAAATTTCCACTAAGATCTATATTTTTCCTTATGCCTAAGGAAAAAGAGGACAAGGCCAGTCTTCAGGCTGAAGTGCAACATTTGCGGGAAGACAACTTGAGGTTACAGGAGGAATCCCAGAATGCAACTGAAAAACTGAAGAAATTCACTGAGTGGGTTTTCAACACAATTGATATGAACTGAGAATGGTGTACGGGGAAGGAAACTATCTACAAATATTGTTACTGGGACTTAAGCTTTAATGCCACCTTAATTATGACATGTGAAAGTATAGTCAGAGCAATTCCCTGTTCTTCATCCTCCAATAACCCTTTTTTGCATCTCTGCGCGCACTCAGAACAATTGCAGATCAACAATCAATGTCTGCCTTTTGTAGAAAAAAACGAAGTAAATAATTTTAAAAAGGTAAAATAAAAGTTTAACTGCTAAAATGTGAATGTCTATTTTTTGCACATTTGTCTCTTTATCTGTTATGTACAAAATTATTTGGAGGTAGGATCAGGCCTACTGTTCCATATGCCTCTCTTTCCATTAACTCCTTTCTCTCTGTTTCAGGTAATCTGCTTTTCCTTGCAGCTTTGGCAAATATTATGACATCTAGAAAATTAGAAAGAAATGTTTACTGCTCTTCTAACATTGTTTTCTGAAGTATGCCACAGACAAGGGGATGCAATGCAATGTTTTAGGTGTCTCCTTAGCAATTTGCGCTTGATTACTAGTGCTACCTTCCCATACCTTACAGAGAACGCGTGTCCGTAGTGTATGGTACAGTACAACCAGCATCATAGCATTAGGGGAGAGACTAGAGAGGTGAGCCATGGGTGAGGCGTATTATCACACATCTATTGCATTAGCATTTCTGGTGGCCTTTGTTTCCTGTGGAAACAATGGCTGCAAGGACCTTTACAAACAGCAAAACTAGGCATGCTGCAGTTCATTCCATGTCAGGCAGGCTGGGACGTAAGTGAATACTGTTGCAGGATTGCTTAAGTACAGCCCCCTTCCCTTCCAGGGGAGTCTGTTGCTTGCATATGTGCAGGAGACTTAGGCTGAAGTTGTAAAGAGATTAAGTTTTCCTTGTAAATCTCTCATCTTCTAGTGCCTATGTCTCCATGAAAATTCATACAAACCATCTCTGTTTAGCTGCCCTCCCATTCCATTTCTCTGGACTTCTCAAATCAGAAGAGATTTGAGAAAAGTTTATTCAAGATGTGTTTTATTGCAAGAGAGACCTTCTAAATCCTGTACTATGGAAGATGGAGGAATATGTAAAGGGGAACTAGAGGAGTGTATTTTTTGATGCACTGGGACAGGATTGGAGCTCTGAAATCCCCAGTCCCCAGTGAAACTGTCTAGCATGAGTTTTCCCAAACTGCCTCATGCCAGAAAAGTTAATTTCCTGTTCTTTGAAGGAACAGCTAACTTGCCACAACACGTTACCTCTACAGAAGATACCTTTCAGGAGTCAAAATACAACTTTTAAGCGCTGCAGTCTGCACACATATTGAACTGTGCAGTCTGCTGAGAAACCTTTCCTACTCCCTCCTGAGGATACGTAACTACCTTAGTAAATATTGCATTGCATAAAGTGCAGTGTATTTGGGGGTTAATTTCAAGAGCATCCTCTCCCTTCCTCTTTATCACATTCTCAAATAGACAGGTTAAAATCATTGCATAGTCCTGTCACAGACTTCATGCTATTTTCTAATCCCTTTTTCATGCTCTTTAATCTTGCTGCACTCAAGTACACACTACACTTCAACCTCAAACTTCATTTGTGATGCTAATCCCCATGGAGTTCTTCTCTAATGTTTTCTCATGGAAATGGATCTCTTTGGAACTATTTCTGGAGTGCTTTTGTAAAGGTTTAGAATGTCTTGGGTTTTTTAATGACTTGTATGAAGGAGATTTATATAATGCCTGATATTATTTGTAAATGGGAAATATTGCTAACATCTCTGAGCATCCTGAAGTCTTGCTTTTATTCTATTTTTAAGTTTGGTTTTATTTTATTTCAAAAAATATTTTGGGACTTGGGGCAGACTATTTATTAGAGTTTTGCAACAGAGTTCTTCTTGTATGATGCCACTGAAGGCTACTTGTAAAATTCTGACAATAAAACTCATTTTAAAGGTTCTTCTAAACAATTTTCTTCTGATTTTGTTGGATTTGTTGTTTAAGACTTTCCAGAGTGTCTGTTTCTTCCTGCATTCTTCTCATACCACTTTTCTCTGTGCTCATCAATACAAGAGTTCCATTCTCTATCAGATACCTAAATTTTACCATTTGAAGGCCATTACTTGGTATGTAAAAACCACTTAATCCCTTTACTTTTTACTTGTATGCATAACTGCACAAGTGTATTTTCTTCCCCAATTTACAAGAGTTTGCTACCTTTAGCAGAGACTCTTAAGTTTCACCAGAATGACAGTAAAGGAGAGGCAGTGTTTTTTTATCATTTATCAGGATTTTAGAACTTACTTGGAAAAACTGAAGCCAATGTAGGTGAAAACCAAAGTCTCCTGGCACATCTGCCCAAGGACACACACAGCTTTCAGCATTCCTGAGCCAAACCTGTGAGCATATAACATCAGGTGTTAGGTTTGGGGGTGAGGAAGATAATCCATTTGTTTTGTTTTCCAATTCTCCTCCTTTGACTTGGGAGGTGGCCTCGGACATATTTTGTACAGACATTTTTTTGGCTCAGCGAATCAGCATTCTGCACAGCTCAAAAATGTGGAACTAGGTCAGTCTACAGGAAAGATCTTCCAGTTCACTGAATAGATTCCTATAAGGCACTTAGGGAAAAGATACATCTCTTTCTAGCATTGAAGTTACCCAACCAAGAGAGCTCTGAAACAGCAAGAGCAAATAGAAGCATCTGATGAAAAATTGAGATTGAATCTTGGAAAGAAAACTAGAGCTGTCTTACGATTTGTAATTGGATACTGGTAATTGAGTTAAAGGATAGTTTCTTTCAGGTCAAGGAGTTGCCCTGTCCTCATCCATAATGAAGTCATGCTGGAGGTTCCCACGCTCCACCACACACACTGCTAGGTCAGCCTAGACCACAGCAAGATCTAACTTGCAGGCATCTCCTTAAAGCCTGAACAGCCACTGGCCTAAGCAGAAGGTGGGTGGCTGTGAGAGGAGTGTGGGGTAACACGGGCCGCCTTCCTATTTCACCCATTTCTCCCAAAGGAGTAATGTTTCATATTCCTGGAAACAATTCTATATTCCTTGTCTATGTTCCAATGTGCAAAAGTGGTGTTCTCCCTATGACTGTTTTTTGGACAGCTGGATGTGGCTGGTACAGCAGTACAGATCTGCCTTCTCTCAGAATCCCCCAATCAGGATGTGTGGGGTGTCACCACAGAGGGGCTGCAGCTTGGATGATGGATGACATTCTTATCAGAAGTGATACTGGGTGTAAGTAAGAGATCAGAGGGTAATGACAATGTGTGGTAAAGAGGCAAGTTATGAGGAACACAGGAGCAGGGATTGTGAGGAGAGAGGCTGGTGGGAAGGGGAGTGGGGAGCTAGTTACGGGGTTAAGGAAAAGGAGCTCTGGGGATGAAATGCAACACCTTCCGGTTTTACTCCCCTGAAAGTGTGGTTACTGTATGATTGCATGTTGTTTCTGTGGGAAGCTGTGTTCCAGTCCAATGAATGAGTATTGCAAAAGTGGAATTTTCCCAGATGAGGGAAAGGTCCCCATGAACCCAGCGCAACCTGTGAGGATTGACTTGTCTGCTTTTAAAATCTTTATGTACTCCTTCTCTCATCTTCTAGTGCCTTCTTTTGGGCTGACAGCTAACAAATCCTCTTCTAAAGCAGTTGGCTGTCTCCTAGCAGACAGTTCAACATGATGTTAGTCTTGTATATGAGCGACTTTCTTTACTGTAAGACAGCAAAGCAGCTTGTCAGCTGGTATGGCATCCAGAATTGGATTCCCTGGAGGAGAGACAACACTCTCCCTCCTCCACTGGTGCAGCTGGAACAAGGACATGGACTTTGCTGGTGTGGTTACTAGTGGGCAGGAGCAGGGCAATGAGATTATAAGGCTTGTACCGGTGCCTTCACCTTTCCCTGATTCTAGCTGTGGTGAGGAAATCCTTGCCGTGCTTTTTAAGGCAACGCTGGAGGAAAAAGAAGCTCATGGAAATACTCAGACCTCTGCGGTAAGAACCCCTTCCTCTAGCAGCTTTGGTTGGGCATGAGGGGAGTTTGTATGAGTTGGATTTCTTGGAGGCCAAGGTCTAGATTTGGAGCAACAAGGCAGGCAGTGGATGATGGCAGCCACCTGCACCCCCTTTCTGTAATGAAGACCAGCTGTAGCCACTGTCTGGGAAAGGCAGATCTTCTCCCACTTCCCACAACAGCAGCTGGGGAAGGCTCACTCAGCTTTGGGGAGACAGAGCTGGCTGCTGGGGACTTTGTGAGGTTTTGCCCCATTCGTTATGCAAGGTTGTAGCAAGCAAGTCCCTCTCTCTGGTTTTTCCTGTGCCTGCATGACCCTGTCTCCCTCCAGAATGCCATTTCAAGTGTGTTGCAACCAGCTTCTGCTTCTCCCAGGTGTTTGGTGTCTGAATGTTTTAAAGTGGGCTGGGCTGTTTGTGGCACAGCAAAGCGTGGACAACTCAAGTGGGAACTTCTGTGGGAAGTAAAACCAGGCTGCTGCAGCAAGTTGCACAGCTTTACCAAACCTCAGGGTTGGGGGTTGCAGAATTTCAGAGAGTCACAGAATGTGCTGAGTTGAAAGGGACCCATAAGGATCATTGAGACCAACCCTTGACCCTGCACAATTTGTGGTCTATCACAAGGTAATTCAGCTTGGAAGGATCTTCAGGAAGTGTCTTGTTCAGCCAGTTGGTCTGGACTTTACCCAGCTGGGTCTTGAAGAAAAACTTCCAAGGATAGAGTCTGCATGGCCTCTCAGGGAAATGCATCACTGTCTTCATCATGAAAAAGTTATCAAGTTTATTAGTAAAAAGGTGCAACCTCAGCAGCAGTTGCAGGCTTTGTTTTGACTACATTCTTCCAAGAGCTCATGATACAGGAGTCTGGACCCTTCTTGAAGACCCGTGAGATGTCCCCTGCCTGGGGCAGGCAGCAGAGCACCCACGTTTGCTGTTTTCCCTTTGTTGAGCCTGGCGGGAAGGAGACTCTGCAGCTTGGTGGGTGCTGAGCATTGTTTGCTCCACTAATCAACTTCCTACAGCATAGTTCTGATTTGTTTCCAGAGATTTCTCATTTATGTAGTCAGTAACACTTATTCATTCTTGAATCAGGGCCTAGATCAGGGCCTAGATCAAGCCCCCTGGTTGTCCTTGACTCTGTGCTGCCTGCAAGGACACACGTGCTGCCAAGTGGTGAGCCACAGCTGCTGGCAGAGGATGCTCTCGGCAGCTGAAGAAGGCCCATCAGCTCTTGGCATGCAAAGAATTCAAAGACTAAAACTAGGATGTTTTCAAGAACTAGGACTGAACATGGCTTCCTAGCCACAGGGGCAAAAAACTGGAACTTGTCCTGGTGCTGTTTTAAAGTTCATTCCTGTTCTTTCCTCTTGCTTCTTCCTACCTGCTCCTTCACTTTTATTCCAGCAGTATGTTTGTTTCGTGTGGTGGCTGCAGACTATTGTTCTGCCTCCCAGGACTTGGTACAGCAAGAGGGACTGGTGCACTGATTCTGGCAATGAAGCTGTGTCTTCCTGTGGCTGAGCTGAAAGGCAACACAGTCAAGCAATTGAAGCACTTGGCTGAACTGAGGAGCTTGACTGCTCACTTGATTTTGTGAAAGGAGTCGAGACACATTTGCATTTTCTTTGTATCTCGCACCCAAAATGAATTTGCTTAGCTGGAGCTGGGAGACTCAGGGATAACTTAGCTGAATGGAAGGAACAAGCTATGTCATGCCCAAATTGTAGTGTGCCAGAGATAATGCCTAGGATGTCTACCCACACACAGCAGAAAAAACCAGCATGTGCTTGCCTGGCCCTTCCTCCCTTCAGGTTTTGGCTAAGTCCAGCTCTGCACAGAGGAGTGGCCCAGAGCTCTGCCGTGCCAGCTTCTGCTGCACATGTAGCATGGGGACATGCTTTGGGGACACTTCAGTCTCTTGGTTGCTCTCTGACCCATCATATTTTCTCTTAATAGTGGGATAACATAAGCCCATATCTATTTGCTTTTAACATCCTTTGCAGCACCTTTTTTTTAGAAAAGGTTAGGTGTTCTCAAGCTGTACACAAGCGTTTGACAAATGCTTCCTTGTTACTGATTCACATCGCTACATTGGTCAGTCACCACAACTGCAATTCCTGGTAGTATTTTGTCATTGCTGCACATTTTTGTGACCTTCTTTGTTTTATATTCTTTCTCAGGTCAGGCTCAACATGCAGCCCAGGGAAAACAAAGGGGCAGAGAGGAGTATGTAAAATTGGCTTCTTGCCTCTGAGTATTTTCTTCTTAATGCCTTACCTGTGTTTTGCTGTTGAAAGTGGAGAATTTTGCATGTGTGAAGTTCTGTAGCTGATCTATTCAGTTAGAAAGTCCCTCGTGGAGGGCAAATAGCTAAGGTGCACCAAGTTCTGCTAACAAGCACCAAGCAAGAAATTGCCCCCTTGATGAAAGCTTGGTGGGGTTACATGGAAACATGAGTCTCCCCCTTTGTGATTTTTCTTTCAAGGCTTCCATAGCTTAAAAGAAACACTGAAACTAGCATTACTTCCACAGCTCTGATTTGTTTACCCTGATTTCACACATAGATCTCCATTCTCCCCTTACTAAAACTCTGTAGTTCTTAGCCCTATTTGGTTTTTAAGTGAGCATATTTATTAAGCAGTCAAAATACGGGTCATATCTCAACTTACATGTCTTTGCTGGCAGGCAAAAATATCCCCATCTGAGGTCAGGAAAAGACAGACAGGTTCTTCACACAACAGTCAACAGAGGAGCCACAGCCAGCCAGGCTGAGAGTTCTTGAGGTGTTTTCCCAGCAGCCCAGTGGCCAGCAGGACAGTAAAAACAAGGGCTGTTTGATGTGAGATGCCAAGGACTTCATGACAAAAGAAAAGGGAGAGGCAGAATGAAACCCTGCATGTAAGCACACACCAGTCTCACTGAAGTTTTTCAAGTAAGAAGTGACAGTTGGCTTTGGGAAAACAGATAATTTTTCTTAAGCTTCATGAAGTGTTGAGTTTGATGTGGGATTTTTTGGGGAGGAGGGATGGGATTTTTTTTTTTTTAAAGGGATACTGTCCACTTGCAGTCTAGTCTGTTTTAAAATAGACTATTATTTGGTGGTTTTGTACAGGACAGGTTTGAAAAGATCAAGTGGCAGTGTCTAAATACACAGATAAAGGCAGTATCAGTTGTACAAGGTGCTAAAGTGAGTTAAATGCTGAATTTCTGCTGGTTTCTGAACTTCACCTCTGTCCTCACATGAAGGTGAAAAAGCAGCAAGATTTTTCAAAGGCACCACAGAGCCGGCTGTTGAGAGTCCGAGGGATATCTCCCGAAGGGTTTGAGCAGGTGAGGTGCCCAGCTGGCAGCAAACCCAGCAGGAGCATAGGGCAGCTCTGCGCTCCGGTGGTCCTTGGCCTGTCACTGTGCCCTTGGGCCCAGGCTCCAGAGTGAGCTCAGAAAAGGCTGACCTGCCTTTGATACCATTGTATTGGGCATTGTGGTTGTCAAGCCAAGTGTAACCCATCTGCAGGATGGAGGAGTGACTAAGCTGATCCCCTCTGTAGGTACTACCAAGTTTCCCCTGTGTACACTGCACTGGATGTGGTGAGAGCTTTCACAGACTTTGCCACCGGCAGGATACAGATCAGCACACCAGGGCCTGAGCCAGTGCGGTGGATCCTGTGCTCCAGAGCCAGCATGCTGGGCTACTGCTGGCAGGGCTGCGCCGGGGGAAGCCAGATGCCACGGCTTTCTGTGAGCAGCCATGCACTGGGGAGGCTCTGTCCTCCATGCACAGACTCTCCTGTGTGGAGGATTTGTTCCTTACGTCAGAAAATTATTTTAAATATTATTAATTTACATGCCTGACTTATGTCCACATATTGGGTTTCTGTGGCCAGGTTTCGGGGCAGGGGTGGACAGGCTATAGGGGAGGCTTCTTTGAGAAGTTGCAGGAAGCTTCCCCTATGTCTGGCAGAGCCAATGCCAGCTGGCTCCAGGATGGACCCCCTGATGGCCAGGGCCAGGCCGATCAGGAGTTGTAGTAACACCTCTGTGATAACATATTGAAGAAGGAGGAAAAAAGTTATTGTGCAGATGAAGATGGGAGCCAAAGAGCAGAGTGAGAACATGTGAACAACAATGCAGACACCAAGGCCAGTGGAGAAGGAGAGGCAGGAGGCAGGAGGCGCTCCAGGCACTGGAGCTGAGGTTCCCCTGCAGCCCGTGGTACAGACCATGGTGGAGCAACTCTGCCCCTGCAGCCCGTGGAGAACCATGAGGGTGCAGAGATCCACCTGCAGCTCATGGAGGAGCCCACACCAGAGCTGGTGGATGCTGAAAGGAGGCTGTGACCCCTTGAGAGGTCCATGTTGGAGCAGAATCCTGGCAGGGACCTGCTGACCTGTGGGGAGAGGAGCCCACACTGGCGCAGGTTTCCCTGGTAGGACTTGTGGCCTGTGGGGGACCCACACTGGAGCAGCCTGTGCCTGAAGGACTGCACCCTGTGGAAAAGTGACCCATATGGCACCAGTGTGTGAAGAACAGTTACCCATGGGATGGATTCATGCTGGAGAAGTTCATGAAGGACTGTCTGCTGAGGGAGGGACCCCATGCTGGAGCAGAGGAAGGACTTGGAGCTGCAGCAGAAACAAGTGGCCATAACCCCCATTTCCTGTCTCCCTGTACTGCTTGGGGTGGAAGAGGTAGAACTTGGAAGGAGGGGGATGAGGGGAAGGTATCTTTAAGATCTATTTTTACTTCTCTTTCTTAAGCTCTAATTCTGTAAGTAATAAATTTAATTCATATCCCCACTTGGAGTGTTTTGCCCATGACAATGATCAGTAAGAGATCTCTTATGATTCTTACAGCAACTCATGAACCCTTATATTTTCTCTCTTCTGTCTGCAGAGGGGAGTGAGAGAGGGGCTTTACAGTGAGTAGCTGGCATCCAGCCAGGGTCAAACCAGTACAGTTCATTTGCATGGAAATGAAAAGTTAGTACAACACAAGAGGAAATTTTATCACCAAAGAAGAATAACATTAAGTATGATATAATAAAAAAAAAATGAAGTTTATGAGGCCTTGCTTTCTGTTCAAAAAGAAAAGGCACTATTTTTGGTTGATTAAGTGAAATGATTGATCCAGATCCTACTCTCCCATAACTTTTAGAATTGCTAAATCTTTTTTTTTTTTTAATCTAGATTAGAAAAAGTGGGATAAGTGTTCCTTCTGTTTCCCATTCTTTCTCAGCTTTTTTCTTAGCTGATCACGGTATTCCACTATCTGGAAAACTGAAATGTGAAACAACAAGAGTGCCTGTTGGTGACACAGCTGTAGAGTTCCAGCAACCATTGATCTCTGGGTTTTAGCTGGTAGTTTCCATGAATTCACTGGATTATCTATTTTTTTCAAGCGTCAGTAAAAAATACCCAGTTGCAGTTATTTTCATAAAATGTTAATACTTGCAGCATATTTCTATATATACTGGTCTATACTGACGTTCTTTTTAAATGGTAGGATCAGGAAGCTTAATTTACATGTGAGTAGTGCCAGGAATAGGGCCTCGAGAGCCAGGTTTGAAAGACTCCTTTCCTCTAAGTTCTCTGTGGTCTTGGTCTGATAACACATACCTTAAGCTATCTGACAGGCAAATTATGGGATGTACAGTAATCCATTAATTATTCATACAAGGCTTTGGTAATCAAACTATTCAGCGTCTTGTAATAGTATTTATCAGCCAGTCTTGCAAAGACTTCTTATAAGAAATCTTAATAACATGTTTGCATTGCCTGCCATGGAAAAATGTGTTAATGGATTTGTTTTCAGATTTTCAGGGAATGATGTAGCATCGCAGACAGAACCAGGCTTATTCTGAAATTAAAAAAAAAAAAGACATAAGATTTATGTGCTTCTGAACTGTCTATAGCCAAGATTAGTATACCTAATGCCTCACTGATGACAGCTGAAAATTTCTTCTGCCACCATGTCTATGCTGCGAGATAGTTCTTGGTTGATTTCTGACACCAGATATATTAATAAATTAGTTCTTACTAAACTGAAAAGTGTTATCCTCATCTGGGCATGAATAAAATATTTTTTTATTTATTTGACCTAGTATTCTCCTTGATTTTATTTGATCTGAAGGAGTACTCCCCATCTGGGGTGCATGTGAGTTCTGGGGGTTGGTAGCAGTGGATGAGATGGAAGCCAGCCTGGCTCAGTGTGCAGCACTGGGAATCAAGGTACAGGTGTAAGACCAGGGCAGGCATACAGGGTTATTCCATTAGAATACACATGCAGCAATTTGGTGTAGGCACTTCCACTTCTGGACCAGAGGGGTCATGATTGTATGCAAATACTCTCAGTGGATTTTCTGCCATAAACTTTTATTTCATATCTTTCAGAACCCGTGTAAGCTTCCTGAATCTGTCTGCTTATTTGGAGTTTCCACCCCCTGGTTCAGCTGACTTTCCTCACATTATACAAGGCAGGGACAGCAAATGATCACTCCCTATTTACTGTCCCCAAACCACTCATGGTTTAAAACACCTTTACTGTGTCATCCTTCAGTTTTCTCTTTTCCAGTCTTAGTCTGACATTAATCTTACTTCTTCTATGGAAGCACCTGCAGATCTTTCCCATTGCTCTTTTCCAAGGCCTTTACATTCTGTTAAGTGCTTCTGCAGATGGCAGGGCCAGGAGTGCCTGCAGTCTTTGGGATGAAGTTGCACTGCTGTGTTATCTTCACATTCTCCATTGTGTTCTCACTACGCCTTCCAAAAATATCCCTGACAATTTTCTAAATGCTATGGAACGTAAACTAAGTTGACATTATTTCTAAGAATTGGCTCAAGAGCACATCTTGATATAATGAAGTCAGCACTGTTTTCCCCATGTCCTTTATTTTGAATTTCTAGGTTGCAGATTTTCTGCTGTCTTCTCACCTTGTCACTTGGTAGCATATGGTTGTTCTGCAGCTCTTCATAGATAACTCTTCTCTTTTACTCAGCATATCCTCATGCCAGTGGGAGGTTTGTCATATTTATTACCTACTTGTTTTTCAGATAATTTACTGAGTCCACTAAACACTGCAGTCTTCAACACCCATCCCTTTGATATTGCTGTGGAGAACTCCCTCTGTTGTGAAAGCTTGCTCCTTATTTCCACCTTTTATTTCTCATCCTTTAGTCATTGATCCACTTATTATCCTGTGAGTTTATATTCCTAGAGAACCTTTGGGAAAGAAGTTTGCTTCAAGGCCCTTCAGTAGGGTAAGCAGATTCTTGTCCATACACTTGATGGTTGCTTCAAAGGCTCCTAATAGAGTTTCCAGCATGAAGACAACCTGGGAGGTGGAATAGGAGAGAGACAGTGAAAGGGTCAGTATTACCTCCCTTCTACAAACACCCCAGTGGGTATAGAGTTCCTCCAGGATGCTGAAAGCTTTGTTGCCTCCTCTGTGCAAGGGAATTTGATGTTAAATCTCTTCCACTTGGCTTAAAATTTGCATTGACTGAGGGATGGGAATTTCTAGCCTGGTGCAGTCATGTAGGTTCCATTCTATCCACAGCTGTTTCAGTGCGTATTGGGTTTCTCCAGTTGAAAGTGAAACCAATGGCAATGAAAATTACTGACAGAATTGCATACAACCCACACAGGAGGATGATTTAGAGAGAGTAAGAGATGTAGATCTGAGAGGGTTTCTTTCAACCACCTTCTTCGAAGTGAAGTCCAGTCTCCATCATCCACCTGCTCCAATTCTTCCCAGACAACACCTAAACTATTGAACAGTCTTGCACTGTCTTCAGATGCTTTGAGGGGTGATGCATACGGGGAAAAGGTTTGAGACAGAATCATTGAAAATGGGAACAATGCAGTGGTGTGTATGCCCAGAATTCTTACAATGGGTAAAGGGACCTAACATCAAGCAGGTAAGCTGGAAGGAGAGAACTGAGAAACACGGAGGATTACCAAATCCTGTGCTGCCCTTGGAGAAGTTGGAATACCCAGTAAAAGGAATCAGAGTGCAAAAAGGTAGGTTTGAGGGACACACAACTGCCATGCGTGAAGGACCTTCAAGTAATCCTTGGAATGAAGAACAGAACAGCAGGCAGAAAAATATCTGGGGAGGTGTGCTGAGGGGCATGAAAAGCTCCTAGCTGTTGTGTGTCCTGTGAGAGCCCCCTGTAAACACCTCACCATATTTGAGACTTAGTGCTCTGAAAAGCTGCAACCCAGTTTCAGTTCCACTTTTTGGTCAGTGCATGAGTTAGCTCTTCAGAGCATTTCCCTTTCTTGTGGATATCACTGATCTGAGCAAGTGTCTCGTGGATATTCACAAGCCTTGGCAGAGGTTGGGAAAGCAGGGATAAACATTACCAGATGATGTGGGTAAAGAAGGATGTGGCTGAAATCAGATAAGTATAGGAGGATTGCAATTAAGTCAAATGGTGGAAGGAACTGTTTTAGTTTTAGGCTTGCTGTAATGATGTAAAGCTCTGGAGAGGAGCAGAGAAGCACTTGATCAGCTCAGCCCATTGGAACTCCTATCCTTAGGACCTTGCAGATGCAAATCACAGCTCTCTCTTGCCCAGGTAAAACAAAGCACTTGCATGTTTCCCAGAGTTACTGGGATGTGAGAGACTGCTGTATTCCCCAGGGGTAAACTAGGCATAAGACCTTTTATAGACCTAATGTCTGTGACAAAACCAGGAACCGATACAACGATACTCTAATGCACTTTTTATTCATGAGGCCTGGTAGCTATTTCCAAAATGTGCTTCAGGACTGCATGGTCTCCATGGAGAGGTTTCTCCTTACTTTGGATATTGAGAGATGATTTGAAAAATGTTTTCACATGGCAGTTTTCCTCCATGTGTTTTAAGAAGGCAGAAGAAAGCAGTAAGCTATTGCCAAGACAGAACCGGGAACTTTGCTTCAGTACTTTTCTACTTTTTGGCCTCATATTAATTTGGACCTAACTGCTTCTTCCATCACTGCCATAATTTCTTCAGATGTACTTAAAGCCCTTAGAAACTGCCTGGTCCAAGTGGCTTTTGGAGCGTCACAAGGCTGCTTCTGTTTGACTCTCCAGTTATTGCACTTACAAAGCTCCAGTTATGGGAACACCCTTGCAATGGCTGGGAGCTACAATCAAGGGTGGCAAAAGCCCCTTGATATGGAAAGGATTTTCAGCAGTGAAGAGGTTTGCTGATCCATGCTGGATGAAGTTTATAAGAAGATCTGCATGAAATTCAGGACTTGCTGGCTCACATTGGGCAGGATTTTGGCAGCTTGCATGGCTATCAGATTGCAATGTTATGTGCCTTCAACGGCAGACGGGAACTGGGAGAAATAGAGCAGATTGTGGCCTGCCAGGCAGCTGGGGAGTAGCCTGATGCAGCAGGAAGGATCAGGCATGGCTGAGGACACGAGCTTTTGTAACAATGAGGGGAACCACAAAATACTAGCTTTGTCTTTAGCATGTTTTTCTGAGAACGGCCTGAAAAAAACTCAACAAACCATTGGAGGTACTGAGAATGTAATACCTGAGAAATGCCTGACATTTGCCAATTTTTGCATATCTAGGGTTAAGGAGGTGTTAGAAATGTTTTTCTTCTGGCAGCTTGGTTAGGACTTCTGGCCAAGGTCCACTCGTCCAGTGAACACAGCAATACTTCTGACCTTGACCACAAGATATCAGGCCAGGTTGTCTGTAAGTGCATTTCACACAGTTTGACCAGAACACATCTCACAGATGTTGTAGTTAAGTGGGACTGGTGCTCTAGAACAGGCTACTTTCAGTTGCTGCTGATTCAGCCACCCTCAAGGTGTCAGACATCCCCTTGGGCTTCCCCTGCAAAGCACTCTGCCCCTCTTACCTGCCGCAGGTAAATGAAAGTACATGTGGATGCAGATCTAGAAACTTCTCTGCGAGACACTGAACACTGGGAAGCAAACTCCCCATGGGATCAGGTGAGCAGTCTTTTCCTCCCTTGGTGGCAGGTGAGGGGCTCCTCTCTGTGGGTCAAAGCCCATCTCGATTGAGTGACCTGGAGAAACCCGGGAGGGAAGGCATGAAGGGCTGGTTAGCTGCAGGAGAGACCTCCTGGTAAGACATGTGGAGGACTTTTACCCCTTCCCAGGAAGTATCACAGTATCACAGTATAGATAAGGCTGGAAAGGACCTTGAAGATCATCTACTCCAACCTATAATCCAACTAACCTATCCCCTACATCCAGAATGGCTTCCCGTGGCCAGGAGCTGCAGGTCGGGCAGACCGTGGCCAGGCTCCGCAGATTGCTCAGCTATGACAGTTCACAGCTTATTCTGAGTTGGAAGGGACCCACAGGGTCATCGAGTCCAACTCCCATGTGAATGCCCACCCAGGGATCAGGCCCACAAGCGTGGAAACATGGGCACCACGCTCCATCCATCCAAGCCTCCNCGCCGCCTGGGACCTCCCAGGGCACCGTCACCTCCGGGCTCTCCTCTCGGGCAGGGCTGCCTTCGGTCAGCCCCCGGAGACATCAGGGCGAGGATCGTGTTTCCCAGCGCCGGGCCCAGGGCTGCGCCGCCCGGGGCGCTGGGAAGGGGCCGCGCGCCCTCTGCTGGTGTCTTATGCGAACGGCCGCGAGCCCCGCGCGGTTGTTCTGGGGAACCTGCGCCCGTCCCTTCATGTCCCTGCCGCAGATCTCTGGTGAGAACAGGAGACACAGGGTCTCCACTGTCTTTGTGAAGTGTTCTGCAATCTGCTTATAAAAAGCTTCATGTAGGAACAGTGCTCTCTGCTAATAGAAAAATACTGTGCAGGATGTTATTAGTGCTGGAATGCTGAAACGAGATGCTGCAGCCACGCACTTGGGGACTGCATTAAAGCCTGTAATAAATTGCTCTCCTTTGCGGGCTTGAATGCTGTGTACTGGGAAAAAAAGATCCTGAAGCTTATGGTTTTTATCTGTAGTACACATGTTATTTCCAGCATAAATGTTGCATTCTGTTTCTTTAAGAAATCACGGCTGATTTATCTTTGGTTTTCAGCCGTGTTTCTGCTTTATCTTTGGTTTCTGTGTGCTTCTCAGCAAGTAAATGCTATTGATATTGCATAGCTGTCATGATAAAGAAGAAAGCATGCTGGTAGTTTGGCAGCAGTTCCCTGGTAAAACAAAGCATGTAATACTCTTACTGCATGATTTCACTATTCTCCTTTTTCTCCGTATCTTCCACAGATGCAGGCTGGAGATTAAAAGAATTTTATATACTGGTTTTCTAGCAAAACTCACTTTTCTCAAGAATATTCCTTTAACATTTCTAAATGGCAGCTCTGCTCAATCCGTGTTTCTCCTCCTATCTTTTTATGGTTGTAAGGTGTTTTAGATGTGTGATTGTCATAGGCCATTTTCCTCCCGCTGTGCTGAATCAAGGCTGTAGACAGCAGAGTTCCTTCTCAGTGGGTAGAATCAGCTGTCAAGTGATAAGAAATGTGCAGTTCCTGCTTTTTATATCCACTGTTGTGGACGAATGGATTTGATTGCTAATCTTAAAGCAGCAGCAGAAGCAGAACATACCCTATTTGCACCTTAGTGTTTCTTGGGATGAAGTGTTCAGCTGGGCATAAGGTGGAGGTGGGGTCAGCTTAAGTTATAAGCATCGTCTGTAAAATTGCTGCTGCAAGTGTTCTCAAGCTAAAAGAAAACTGCTGACTGTTTTTTGATGCTTCACATTATGTAAGTTAAGTAAGCATGAAAACAATCCTGGAACACATCATCCATATATGAGCAGCTGGTTTGCTCACAGGGCTTATGAAACAGAACTTTAGCCACATTAGAAGGTGCTTTTCTGGGCCAACTGGCAGCTCACTGGGCCCAAGGAGCACCTAGGTGCAGTGCAAGGGGGTAGGGCTGCTAATACTGTCTGGGACCACAAATTTGCAGCCACATTGAGCACATCGATTAAGAAGAAAGGATAACAGGAGGAAGTGTATCCTCTGTAGGCCTGTGCCCCAACAATGTCCTGAAGGCTGTTCTTGTTCTTCCCCCTTTGTATATGTCCATTGCCATCACTATCAAATTCTTTCAGCCCTTTTTCTGCTCAGGCTCAGAGCTGAAGCACTCAGCTGTATTCGGTTGAACAAGCTGAAAAAGAACAAGCAGTTTGAGTGGTAAAAAATTTGTCCCTACTGATTTGGCTGAAGAGCATTCTATCTCTACTGTTCCCCCAGGACATGAGGAGTAAAGGCGAAGTTCAGGATTTGGTAATGAAGTTGTATGTAGTACCCTCTAGTCTTCCTGGCAACAAGCAGCAAGAACTGGAGACAAAACTTCATTTTCCTGCTGATGGAAAGTCATCCCTCTGCACCTGTCTCATTTTTGCTAAAATGATATGTGGATCAGTGAAACTGGAAGTACCATGAAAAACCAACTCCATTCCTACTCATAAAAAGTAGGTGAGAGAATGACAACAGGTAACCAAGCCAGCATCCTTCTCTGATGAATTTTCTTCTTCATCCTCATTATCCTTATGCTTGTAAAAAACCTTCTGAGAATATAATTCTTGGACTCTATGTGAGCAAATGCAATTCCCTGAAGTCCTGCTAACACCTTTGTGGGAAAGAGACTGTAATGTCAGTAGGAACTTGTGCAGAGACCTGCCTCTCCTGCTGGCAGCTGCAGCATTTTGCATCATCACTTCTGCCACAATGGCATGAGGTTGGTCCTTACCCTACACAACACTTGCAAGTGCTGCAGTCCAGCAGGAAGACGCAGGGTAATTAAACACAAGAGTCTTTCTGCTCGGCAAATGCAAGTTGTTTCAGGTTCCTTAGCTGCTCTTCTCAGGGAGACCATCGGCCGCACCATGAGGAACCAAAGGGCCTGTCAGGAGGCCAAAGGCAATGCAGTCAGCAAGGCTGATTCAGAGATCACATCGACACTCAAGGGGACAGCTTGACACACATCATCTCATTTTCCTCTGGGCTCATCCTTTGAATCAAAATGGCCTCTTCAGCCTCCTCTGACAGGTCACAATCTTTCGTCCCCCAGTGCTCTCAGCATTTAAACCACATTGAAAAGGCTCATCAGTCCCACAACTACTTTTTTTTTTTTT
>WEKX01023649.1:173644-188923 GCA_013390025.1 Pitta sordida
TCTTCCAGGCTGACGAAACCAGAACGAGAGGGCACAGCCTCAAGCTACGCCAGGGGAGGTTTAATCTCAATGTTAGGAAGCGATTTTTCACGGAGAGAGTAATTGCATATTGGAATGGGCTGCCCAGGGAGGTGGTGGAGTCGCCGTCCCTGGAAGTGTTTAAGAGAAGACTGGACGAGGAACTTAGTGACATGGTCTAGCTGGTCTAGCTGGGGGGTGAGGGCTGGATGACCCTGGGCCCCCTCCGGCTCAGAGTGGCCTGCTAGACTGTGAGGCATCTAGGTTGTTATTATACTCTGGGAAGTGCTCTTGGTCGCTGTACGGGTATTAGATGGTGAGTTGGACTAGATGATCCTTGTGGGTCCCTTCCAACTCATAATTTTCTGTGATTCTGTGATTCTGTGATTCTTCTGTAGCCCAGGTCCTCTCAGGGGTAAGATGCCTGTTCTCTGTGAAAGCCTAACCTTGAAGTAATCCCATGCCTCAGGGCTCCCCCCAGTCTCTGCAGTGGTGTGTTCAGCATCTTCCCAGCAGCCTAGGGGAGCAGAAGAGTTGCCTGATGTTCCAGGCCCTCCACGCACCCAAACCTGAGGGAGAAAGGAATCAGAGCTCCAATCTCAGTTTCTGGTCTGCAGAGAGTAGTCCATGCCATGCTTCATTACACACCGAATTGAACCACCTGCCGCTAGGGCTTGTTCTGCCTGCCTGCTGCAAGGCACCAGGGATGCTTCAGGGGGCACCATCAATTCTAAATCTGTGCGGTACCTTGTACAATTCAATGAACTTTCCTGATGTTCTCAGAGCTGTTGCAATATAAAGCTATCAAATAATACTAACAGCACTCTGCTTTTACACAGGAAACAGAGACTTTCATTTAGTTTAGGCAGACTGCTGCCTAAACATGTGAGGATTAGATCATGGACTAAAATCTCTTTTGGCATGTAGTAGCCTGGAGTCATTCCAGTCTCCTGCAAAGTAAACTTGTGGGTCAAGCCTTAACTGGCTGTTTTACTTGAGGAAGACAGAAGTCTTCTCTTTACACCCAGGACTACTTCAACACACTTTTAAAAATCTCTCTTAGATTTTTCCCTTTGCAGAAAGGGATAGGCAGAAATCCAGCTCTGCAACTCATTATCAGTAACCTCTACTCTTCAGTGTTTTTTTGTCCATGCTTGCCTTCTCCCAAAATAGTGCTCTACTTAGTTGCAACCTTAAAGTGTTTCTATAAACTGCATATCCTCTGACCTTGTCCCTTCTATGGGTTACCCTCCCACCAAGGGTGTCTGCTGTTATCATTTCAGAGCTGATGATAAGGAGACTGGCCTGGTCTGCCTGCCTGGATGAGTCAGCAGAGCAGGAGTGCCTCTGCCCAGGCTTCACATTATTTGTACACAGCCCCTTGTACTGAATGATACAAAAACCTACCTGACTGTGCCTGGTGCCAAGGTCATGAGAGGGAAGGACCAAGGTGTGAGCAGAAGCAGATTTTCCTGATCCTCATCTATCAGTGTATTGGATATGCTTTATGGGGTGTGCGTTTAACACACAGCCTTTGATATACTGTACTACTAGAACTAAGGACTGCTGTTATTCAAAGCCAGGTATCATGGGGTCAGATTAGCACAAACATATTTGCACGGTGCTACTTTTAGTAGAATAAGCCCTGCCTGCCCTCTGCTGTGGCAGCTCCATCACTCCCTTGCCAGGGCTACGTGCACCATGTGCTCTCAGCTGCGCTGGCTGACCAGGGCTCCAGACCTATTGGTATCGGCCCGGCTTTCCTCAGATGTCCAGGACAGGGTCCATGCAACTGCCCAGACTTTGTTGACAGGCCTAAGGCAAGAAGCCAATATCCAGCTTCAGAATTATGAGTAACACTGTACCGGCAGCAGCTCTTCTGTGAGTTCAGTCCTAATTTTCCAACTACATCATGTCACTCGGAGTTGGAGATGGGATGTGATGGAATATGACCGCCCCTGAGAGGCAAGGATATGCATCCCATGCTCGAAAACCTCCACTCCAGGTTTCCTACGCTTTTCTGCCAAAGCAGCATGTGTGGTACCTGCTGCTTGTACCCACTGGGTGGAGCAGCTCCCTGCTGCCTGCATGTCCTGGTCCGGAAAGGGTGGGTTCGGAAAAGTCAGAGAAAGCGGAGGTGGGAAGGGGCAAGGTGACATTGAATGAGGAACTGCTTCTAGCCAGTTAGGAGCAAAGCTGAACTTTACCAGAAAAATGCAGGCTAAGCAAATGTCCCTGTATAAAAACAAGATAGGGAAAATCAGCCTCCATGAATAGCTATTGTGTAAGCACTGAGGCAAAGCATCAGCCACAAAGGGCTCCATGGCTGTGAAAATAACTAGTCATAACGGTTTAATCAAAATAATTTTGTGTAAAATTTGGATATTAAGGTGAATATTTCAGGAGTTTTGCATTTTTATTTTAGTAACAAATTGAAAAGTGAACAGAGCAAAGAAAATCAAAGCATTTTAAACTACTTTTAAAATCTGAATGTAGGAGGCTTCCTTCATTTATCTGCTTTATAAACCCCTGATTCCTCCACTTATTCTCCTTTTCAGGAAAAAGATTGCACGGCATTTTCTAAATGATGACTATGTAAAAAGGTGAACTTGAGTAAGTTTTCTTCATCTTTGTTGTGATAATTACAATAGAACAAATTCAAACCTTATTTCTCCTTTTCACACTAGATGAAGAAAGACCATCTCCACATGCATCCTGTCACAGACAGCAGCATTAAAGCATGCTTAGGAGGTTTTGCAGTCTCATCTCTTTCTTTTTCCCTGAATAAACGTGAAACATCTAGAGAAAAACCCAACAGGAACGAATGATGCCACAGCCACGAAATGTTCCTTCCCATCGGCAAGGTGTCCAGAGAAAAATCACTCAGGATCCTCAGGGCTTGCTGAGCACTCCAGGATCAGTCATAAGGAAGTTCATCTTCAGCATAAGTAAAGAAATTATTCTCCCGTTACCCCTTTCTTTATTTGAGTAGCAGCTATGCATCTTGTACATATAGATCTCTTGGACCAGTTGTCTCTTCTAGACCTTTCTAGCAGATCTAGCCAAGAGCCCTGTGGGAGAAAGCCTATCCTACATTTTTCTGTTCCCCAACAGAAGTGAGGATGCCCTGAACCCATGCCCTTCCTACATATTTACTGTATTCTGCTTTGCCAAGAGGTGCCTGTTGCTCCTGGAGTGACATGCAGTACCTAACTGTAAGTCTGACAGGCTGATATGGTGAATTTGTTCCTGTGACATGAAGACTAGTCTCTTCATCTGCTCAGCCCTCATGAGATGGTTGTGTGTTTGAGGACCAGGTCAAATGTCTACAGTCTCAGGCAACAAGATATGTGTTGTGGCTTAACTACTGCTTGTAACTATGCCCTAAAAAACTGTTCTCTCTCCACAGTGAGATGGAGGAGAGAATCAGAAGTGCAGTAGTGAGAGAACTCATGAGCTGAGATAAAGAAGTTTAATAGGTAAAGAATATTTGTTTGTGCAAGCAAAGCAAACCAAGGAATTAATTCACTGTTTCCCATGGGCAGGCAGGTGTTCAACCATCTCCAGGCAAGAGCCCCATTTATAACGGATCAAGGCTCTGCCATGCATACAGGTGATCTGGGAAGACAAATGCCATCTTTCTGAACATAGTCCCCTTCCTTCTTCTCCCAGGTTTACAGGCTGAGCACAGTACCATATGCTGTGGGATATAGCTGTGGTCACCTGAGATCAGCTGTCACTGCTGTGCCCTCTCCCAGCTGTTTGTGCACCCCCTGCTCACTGGCTGGTGAGGTAATACAAGAAGCAAAAAAGGCCTTGGCACAGTGTAGACACTGCTCAGCAATAACGAAACCATCTCAACGCTCTTTTCAGCACACATCCAAAATGTGGCCCCATTCTAGCTACTGTGAGGAAAATTAACTCTACCCCAGCCAAAACCAGGACAATACAATTAAAATTTTCCCATTGGAGCCTATGAACTTGGCTCAGCTAAAAAATACCTTCATGTCTCATTAAAAAGTACAGGTTTCAAAGCCTTTGAGATTCTATGAATCTTCATTAACACCAGTCCACATTATGGGTCCAAAGAAGCTGCTGTGTCCCCTTTATTCCCAGGGCAGAATGACCATAAAAGGCAAGAGGACAGATGGAACTAGAACATACTTAAGCATCAGGAATGCTGCTGCTGCATTCTTTTGGCCTAGCAATAGTAAAAACGGGGAGCCATTTCTCTTCCTTCACCATTGCAATTTTTTCCCAGTGCAAGCCAGAGATCTGTCAGTCCCTTTCTAAGTTAAACTTCCAGCTTCAAACTGGACTGACCTATTTGCTATCACTTTTATGCTGTAGGAAATTTTAAAACATAGGAGGAAATCTAACTCACCTATAGCTTTGATATAAATCCTTTCAGAAAAGGAAAAAAACTAAAAGCATTTCTTCATCTGGGGTGATCAATGTGGAGATCATGGCAAAGGTCAGTTCTATGTTTTGAAAAAATACTCTGTATAACTTAATTGCATGTTCTTGTACTGCAACACATTGACTTCTGGAGGGAGATTTTCCTGAGGTGGGAAGTAGGAGGTAGACATAACAGAGTGAATGAATACATGAATGGAGTTATCCCAGAAGTAGGATGGCAGACCCATGAGTAAACAACAGCTTTTATTAACACATAGCTGCAGGAGGCAGAATATGCAGAAATCAGAGGAAATTATATATCAGGGTGCTGTGTAGGAGCTTGACTACACAGGACAGGGAGGGAGATAGGATTCTGGCTGCTAGGATGTAGAGGGGTAATTAGGAGATGCAGTTCAGGAGCAAGCTTCCTTTATGGACCTGCTGTGTTCTGTGCAGAGAGTAAGCAAAGACCTTCTACGTGACACTGAACAATCTTCTGGCAATTAAGAAATGCATTTTTATTGTCATAGAATGCCTGTGTATCAACACCTTTCCTCACTGCTTCTTCAAGAAATTTGGTTTCTAATCAAGTCCTCCTTGAAATATCTGGTGCAGGGGAGGGAGGACAGCTTTTTAAAATTCTTTTGCTGTTTACTTTTTTTCAGTGGATACTTCCCTGAAGAGCTTATAATAAGACTGACCTTTATTAGCTAATTAGGCTTGTTGAAATGGCACAATCACATTTAGGGTTTTTTCCTTCTATGCATACTCCAGAGTAAGTTCTTATTACTAGGCAGGTTGGAAGGGGACTTGTAACCAGGTGTGGAGGTCAGCAGTGCACAGTCCACCTCACTTCCCTGCCACAGCTACTGAAATTGGCAGGGAAGCTGTGCCACATGGCTCCAAATAGTGGTTTTGACTAAACTACGATAGTATTAATGTAATTCTCCACCTATTTTTAGTGAGTTGTAAGCTTATGTATGTGCAAATGGTTGCTATATACCAGAGACCAACCCAGATTTCACAAACAAATTCAGCATTAACAGTGTGGTATAGCAAAACCCACCCTGTTACAAGAGCAGTCCACTCCATTAGCTTGTGCTGAACTGTCGTGCTTGGACAATGAATGTAAAAAGTTCTGAAGGTTTAACAGGTACTGGAGTCCCTTCAAGTTGTTGTTCTCAGTCCGGCTGTTCCTTGGGCAGACCTGAGATTGGTCATGGTGGGAACTGCTTGTAATCTTTGATAGGTCTTCCAGCAGATTCCTTCCTGATTTCATCCATCTTTCCCTATATCCAGAGATGAAAGTGGCGTATGCAGCAGGGTGGCACAGAGTACGTACTTGCAAGCTGAAACAGCTGTATAATCCTGAAATTACCTCAGCTATCAGTACCTGATTCCTGCATCACCCTCTTCCAATTTGGGAGCATCAGTGGGGTAACTACTGTACCATATACCTTTACAGGGAGCAAAAAAGTCACAGCACCCATCAGATGAAACCAATTCCACAAAAATCCGCCTGTTTTAGAAAAGAATTCTTACGTGATTGCTCCATGCTGAAGAAAAAAGAATAACCAAGGTAAAGTTCCCTTTTGATCATCACTGCTAACTGAAGCCTTTTGATGCTGGTATTGTTTGTTTCTTAAAGACTTGTTGATTTCCTGAGGGCCTAAGCATGAATCAGTTTTATAATCTTACCTTGGCACCTCTTGCCAGTGAGAAGTTTGAACTGTGCTGTAGACACAGTCACAGGAAACTATGGCTGAGCCTCCCCTAAGGATAAATGGGAAGTGCTCAAGGTTCAAACCCAGTAAATTGTTTAACACTTCAGCTATCCATCAAAGAACTTTAATCATGCATTTAACTTTAAGGGCATTGTAATTTTCTTGCCTTGCATATTGGGTTATCTTCTTTTCTACATGAGAACAACTTACAACAATTAACTTTTATAGGAAAGTTTTCCAATAAAGCAAAGCCATTAAAAATAGAAAATTACAATAATGTAAGAAAAACTTAGTAAATAGCTTGTACTGAATAAGTAGTGCCTCGAATGTGACATACACATTAAGTCAATCTTAAGGGAATTAATGTAATTCTCCAAGGTCTTAGTTTTTTTGCTTTTGTCCAAAAGCAAACTGTGTTTCATTAACATTTTACATGTAGGATTTCTGTACTGCTCAATCCCTTTTTATTACCTTGTGTGCTGTGGTCTAGACACCAGCTTCATCAGCCTACCTTCCCCTGTACTCATCTTGAGCTGCAGGACTGGCAGCATCCTCTTTCAAGAGCCAATATCAGTTTGCAGCTTGTCCATTCTGCCCACATGTGACTCTAGAACCTCTTCCTTGGTCTCTCCTATTTAGGGAGTTTGATGTGTGCTGGCAGTGTTTGCCTACTGACAGTAAGTCAGATTTATATGTATTAGCGTAGCAGAGAAATTAGTAAATGTAGCTCCTAATTTGCTTTCTCTAGGACATTTGAATTGTTAATGTCATCCTCCTCCCTGCTGTGTCTGCTCCTCACCTGTGGAGCAGCATGGCAGGTGACAGAAAATACAGGGTGTTATGATGAGGTGACTTACAGCATGGTCAAATTACTGTGAGTAACCACAGTAGTGTGCAGTTGATGCAAAAAAGTTGCTGGAAAGATTCTGTTAAATTTCTCTGTTAGACTGATTGCTATGATTTGTGGGGACTAGATGTACTTACGGAAGCCTTCCCAGTCATTTTCTTCCTTAGCAGCTCTACTTTTTGGAAAGGCAACAGAAAGCTCTGTGTTCAAGGAGAGGGGTGAAAGCATCACAAGGCTGACAATAAATGAAGACCTATTCATGACACGATCCAATAACTGTAGAAACCACAAATACTTCCAAAAAAGCTTGGCAGATCCTCCTTTCACGAGATGAACTACATAATTTGCTAGAGCCAGTGGCTAATGCAGGTTCCTGGCAGGACTGAACAACTTAAGAGCATTTTGCTTGCTGATGACTAAACCAAGGAATCATTTGCATGTTCCCCCCAGGAACGGAGAGGGATGGCTTAAGGCACAGACAGTTTCAAACACATTCCTGTTCTGGGAGTGAAATTATTTGCTCTGAATTTAACCAACTCAGAGACATCCTGCTGGCTGACTATAGCCAGAAGAGCCAGGCACTGCCACACAGACATGTCCCCATGCACTTGCCTTGTTCTCTCACAGCTCCGCAGCTGAGACTCTTAGTTCCATGGCACCAGCTCGTTCCCGAGTGATGTGACATCACTGGGGAACCCTCAGAAATGTTTAGAACGTAAGTCGCTTCTATCCTTTTCTCAGAGTTGGTATAACATTCCTTTATACAAGCATTTGCACTCTTATATGCACTCTTATTTTACTGGCCTTCTTTGTATTTATCACAGAAGTGGAAGACATTCTTTTGCTTAATGCGTGACCTAAAGGGTATTCCTGTTTGGCCAAGAAAATTTATGGAAATGGTCCTTCCTAAAAATACAGGGACAATGGCATAGAGTATCTATAATTTATAGTCTGTGCTCATTGCAACTCACACTAACCACTGTAACAAAAGAAGTCATTTGCCCTAAAAAAATTTAGATATCAATTTGTCTTCATCTTCTCTTGGTAAAAACACTCTACTGTGGCTAAAATAGTCAGAAGGTTATTATGATCTGAAGTATAAGTTATTACCCATTTCACAGCTCATCTTGCTGCTGCTTATTTGTGTCACCAAAATTTTAAAACTCTTTCCTAAATATGGTCCCCAGAAGGCAGTTAAAGATTCCACAGTTTAAATATTCAACACAGTTTAGAGATTCACTACAGTTCAAGGGTGCAATACATATTTTTACTACTAGGAGGTACCCTATTTACACAGAACTTTCCTGAGCAATATTGGCAATGATGGTCACAGCTGATTTCTTAAACATAATTCAGGTCATCCACAGTGTCATCCCATTAACTTTGTTACTTCAGTGGAGGTTCCTGTAGGAAAAAGGGATGATTCCCCATGAATCTATGCTCTGTTAGTGAGTGTTTCTCCAATATGGAAAATTTTCTGTGTGGTTCTTCTGTCATCCGCAACTGCCAGTTATTGTTAAATATTGTCAGGAGCTGATGCAGGGAATCAGGTTAAGGGATACTTTTAAGAAGAACTGACACGACTTCTGTTGCAATTTGTATTGCTCATGTTGTTACTGCAGTAGCTGCCACTTGAGTGTATGTAGATTTTGGAGGTGATAGCCTTTATCTTGCTCCCTTCCTCATTGCTCCTTCACAAAGTCTGTTTGCACCCAAAATAAATTTAGCTGGTGACTGCAGGTTGTCAGCAGAGATTTTGCCTCTCTTCCTTTTCATCTTGATTATTTTACGTGAGTGTTACAGATTTTGTTGTGATCTGAAGTATCTGAAAGTTAGTAGGTTAGTATATTTGCTGTCTTTTATATTTATAATCTTTTTGGATCCATTTGAAAACTCTGTATCAAGGGTAAGTGTTGAAGGGGTGGTGGGAGGTGAATACCGGAGATTTTGCATCAAACAATTGCAGTCTTTGCCCACTGTTTAAAAGCTGCAGAAAGCCCCAGGGATTTGTTCTGAGAGTGGTGGACGGCCATTTCCAAGACATATAGTCGTATGGGTTTGACATGCCTGGAATTTTTTTAAACTTATTTGAAATCTGAACTGGTTTTGAGGTCAAACTATTAATAAGCCACTCGATATTTCAGTAAAGTGTTGAAAGAGCACTTCAGCAATCTGAGGTAAAATACAGAGCTTTGAGCTAGCTAATAAAATATCTGATGCCATTGGATATTGTCAGTGTAGTAATAACATAAATTGTCTATACAAGGAGGTCTGGGCTCCCTTGAGGGTTCAACATCTAGATTTAGAATTTTGGCTTCACCTAGAGGAAGGCTTGAAATTCTCCAACCTGAGAGATCACATTAGCATCAGGCATGTAGTTTGCAAGGTCTAAACAGGGTGATTTAGTATTTGCTATGTACCTGCAGTATTTGGCTACAACTTCAGCTGCATTGTCTAATGTAAGAAAACAACTTGGTCCCAGGGGAGAGGGTACAGGTGGCAGGACTGGCTGGTGCACAGCATCACCGCTGGGCCATCATTCTACTGCAGGACTGGGTGCCACAGTCTTTATTCACAGCACTTGGGGAGCAATGCCAGCCCTAGGGGTGACTGTGCAAGAACTCAGTGCCACTGGACTGGAGCTGCTTTTCAGCATGTAGCTGAGAGTGAAAAACTTCCCTTTGTCCTTTGCCATCTTTTCCACCCTGGAAAGGAAATCTAGCCCTAAAAATCGAGGTTGTTTGATGTGTCAGCAGTGGAAGAAGAACTGAAAGCTGGACAGGACTCTTGGGATAGCTTAGAGTAGATAAACTGTCTCTGGTCAGACACATAAAGTGGCATTAAAATCCCTCCTTCATCGTGTTTTCCACCACCACCTGGGATAACACAGAAACAAAACTAAAAAAAGAACTGTGAATCATTTTAATTAGGGCACTAATGCTTAATAAAAGTGTAATGCAGAATAAATTGTCTTTAGGTCACCTCTTAGAAGAGCTCCCTGAACTGGAAAAGCATAGCCGGACCTTTTTCCTCCTAAATACCACAGTATCACAGTATTTGCAAGGTTGGAAGAGACCTTGGAGATCATCGAGTCCAACCTGTAACCCCACACCAACCCACTGTCTAAACCATGGCACTAATTGTCTCATCCAGGCTACTCTTAAACACCTCCAGGGATGGCAACTCCACCACCTCCCTGGACAGACCATTCCAATGAGAGATCACTCTGTGAAAAAACTCTTCCTAACATTCAGTCTAAACCTCCCCTGGCACAGCTTAAGGCCATATCCTCNGACTCAATTCCCTCATCCATATCATCAATAAAGATTCTGCTTAGCCTTGCAGGCTCTGCCCTCTTTCCAGCACTGGAAAATAGTAGTGACAGCACTTAAATGTCACAAACAAGTTCAGCAGGGGTTTGGAGAGAACCAGTCTGAGGGCAGCACATGCCTGCTTTACCCATCTCTGCCCTGTTTCATCATATGTGTTGCCTTGCTCTCAGATAATAGCTTCTTATGTCTGCAGCAAACTTGCTTCAGAGTGGACCCCATCAGCTTCATCCCTGTGGCCAGCACTGCTTTCAACTTGATGGAGTTCTCCTATGATAGTTTTGCTATCCTGAAGGAAGAGCCACCACTTCGCAAATTCACCTGTCTCCCCCCTCTTTTTTACAGTGTGTTCTTCTGTATATAAATACAGGCATGTGTACGTATGCATATATGTTTATTTGCCCACTTCAAGAGCTGTTGAGGACAGTAGCAGCAGTTTGCCACTGTTTCAGATGGAGCTTCCTGCATGCCAGTAAGTCCTGGCTGTGTTTGTTCCTCGTGTTGATGAAGAATCATAGGATTCACTGGCTAAGGGTGATGTTCATGTTACATTGATTTGAGCAAGGGTAAAAAACCATTTTTCTAGTCTTAAAAAATGAGGGTTAATGTACTCTGATGAAATGATGGGGAAAGCTGGAATGCTAAAGAATATTAAGCTGGAATATTAAAGAACACTTAATTCGCCAATAAATATTTAAAAGTAGGTGGTGGGTGAAATAGACGGCATTTTTCTTAGAAGAAAAAATCTTTGTGACAAAAGTTAGAAGAGGCAGAAGGAAAAATTGCATTTGTATTATGTATAATTCTGAACCTTTAAAAGACAATATTTCGCCTGTTGTGATGGGTGTACACTGTCAGATAACTACCTCAGTACTCTAACTAACTGTGCTGAAAGTCCTTTCCATTATTTAGATGTTGTGTACACATTATTTTTTTCTCTGCTGTAATGCCCAAAGCAAAATGCCAGACTGTGTGTGATCAGTTTGATGAATGGTGTTATCTCATTCCACACTTCATGACTGTAGGGATGTGTTTTAGCTAAATGGAGAACAGATATTGTACTCTTCATAAATCCCTGCTGGTAGTTCCAGTCTCTTGGCTGAAGGTATATAAGTTGATGACGCAGATAATGAATCTATCCTAGCTTTACTGGATAGATAGAAAAAGTGACAGGACCAGGTTTTACCCAGTAGTGCACCATTTTAGTTGAAATACACAGCTCTAGAAGGTTTGTTGACCAAAAATATGACATCTTTCCCCCTAGTTAGCATGTATGTATACAGAGTGGAACCTTGATCTTTTTTGTTCATGGGTTGGTGTCACTCTCTTGAACTCCACACATAAACATGTGTACTCTTCTTTGTCATGTATTTGTATTTGCTTACACTTACAGAAAAGGGCTTTTGAGCACATACATACCTATTCAAGTTTTCCACTCACTGGAGATGGAGCTGTGCTGCTCACTCATTTTGAACTCTCTTTGGCAAGAGAAATGTCAGGCAAATAGAAAAGATGGTGAAGAATCAGACAGCAAACCCTTTTTTTCATTGAACAGCTTCTGTCAAGTCCCTTTATTACCCTGTCACCTATACACAACACACCCCACAGCTGAAGCGTGTTCTTGCTATCCTTGGAATTAGTATAATTTTCCCACTTTAGGTCCACAGATCAGTCAGTCCTTACCATCAGCACCTCATCTCGTGAGACCTGCCTATCCTTTGTGACAGACACATCATTTTAAGCAAAAAGGTTTTTGTTTCTTCCAGTTCACAGTACGTGCTTATGTGTACACACTCCAAAACTGCCCTTCCCTATTGTCAGCAAATGGCTAACTTTGATCGTGTTGACACAGAGGGTTGTGACCTGCCATACACACAAACCATGTCCAGTACTTCCTAACACCACACCATGCCCACAGGAAACACTTCTGGTTTGCCTCCCTTAATCAGTTCAACTTGATAATCAATAATTCGTTGAGTGAACAGGCGACTGGAGCATTGTAGTATTGCTGAGTAATATGTTGCTGGACTTAGTGCAGGAAGAGGGCTGTGTCCTGGGATGACTTGGTGAATGACGAGTAATTTTTCCCTGCTTATTTGTTTTCTTTTGCATGGAAGCACGGGATTAGCAGAACAGACATGAAACCCCAACATGTTTCAGCTTAAGACCATGAATACCCAGTGCATGCTCCAGTTCTACAGGCAGCTCCAGGTAAGCAGTCAGGCAATTTGAGACTCTTAGAGAATATACAGTAAATAAATACACTTCCTCCTGTCTTGCGGAGGGTTGACCATCTAATAGTATCCCTTCCTGAGAAGGGAGTGACAGAGAGAATTGCGACCTGTATGGTTAATTAGCAGAGCAGGTGAGATTATAATCTTGTAGTCTCATTGCACCTAGTGTCGTTTTATCTGATCTGTCTTCCTGTAGTTTACAGTGGCATTTCTTCAGCTTGGTTTCAAGTAAGTATGCTGTGCAATGTGGCTGAGACAGTGCAATTACTCCCATTACTAATGCATATGCATAATTAAATCCAGAGAGCTAATTTGCTGCTTTGCAAGCTTTTTATTACCCAAGGGGAAAACCAGAATTCTCAGGCAAAACTCACTTGTAAAGCAGAGGTAGAGTGATGCAAAGAACTCGATTCTAGTGTTTTGGTGTTTAGCTGTTAGGTGCCCTGATACCCAGTGAAATGAAAAGCCTGGCTAAGTGGATATTTAGGTGTCTAATTTGAGCTACAAAAGTTACTGCACGGAGTCAGAGACTCTCTGAGATGGTCAGCAGCAAATGCCAAAAGAGGAGGAGCAGGAACCACATGTTTAATTTTGAATGACAGGGACACTTTCCTTCATTCATGCTGCTCACCCCAGGCATTGATTACCTAGGCAGCTGGCACAGCTGTTACATATATTTACTGGTTAAGTGAAATCCTCCTGCAAAAAAATCCTTACCAATATTTGCTGGTACATTCAGGATTGACAGAAACACACCACAATCAGCCCTGAGAAAAAGGTTTGTGTCTCTTTCTCCTCCCCATCTTCCTTATTTTAGCAATGGCAGTTTATACCACCCTTCCTGAAACCATGGTCTGTGCTAGTTCTGGGTTGTCAGAATTTCAGTGGGATCCCAGTTAGTGGATACAGCTACTAAAAGGAGAATATCTTATCTGTGAATCCCTGTAGGACTGAAATATTGAGTTGTTCCATTCTGTCAGGGCTTGAGTATACTTGGGCAAGCCCAGAGGCGGAAATTTAAGCAATCAGAAAGCCTTACTGTTGGGATCCTAGGTGTCATGAGGATACAGTCAGTGACAAAGTTAGGCAAAAGCAATATGGCGCTCTGAGGATTTGCAATTTCAATAAAGGAAAAATCTTTCTGTAGATTTAGCCTGCATAACTATGCAGGAAGGGAGGCACTGGGGAGTCAGCATTATAGTATATTAATTGTCTTAGTAAAGTGAAGACTATAATTCACCTCAGAGCTCTTCAGTCTGTCAAGGTTTTGTTTGAAAGTTGAAGACTGTTTAATTTAGAAATGCATGTGTCAAAGTCGTCCAAGACGCATCATGGGCAGCATTCCTTCCCTGGACCTCAGAGAACTGACTGAAGGAAATGAAGAAGACTTCTAATCATGACCCTGTATGATTCTGGGTCAAGATACAAGATTAACACTACATGTATTTGAAATACGTACATGAATATGCTGCAAATTGATTCCACTTCACAGAAACTCAGTTGCTTTCCTTTATTCCTGTGTCTTTCAATGTAAATGCATTATTGAACTAGGAGTATTTCTGGCACAAAAAGACTTTAAAGGCTAATATAAAGATGGAGTATGAAAGTCTAGATTCCTGCAGGAGATAACTGTGGAATATAGTATTATACCGGGAACAGCAAACGGTGGGAAGAGAAACCAATGGTCCTTAGAGTATGGCAAAAAAACGTGGATGTGAAAGATTCATTTTAATGGTGCATTTGGAGGATCCCCAGTTGACTGAGGTAAAAAATGGAGATTTTAGGGTTTTTTTTAATGAAGCAAGGATTAAAGCAGATGAAATATGTGTTAGTTACAATAGAGATAGCCACAAGCAGGGGTGACTCAAAGTCTCTCAGTGATTTATACAGGGTTTAGCTTTGCTGTGGGGAGAGGTAACTTATCCTGCTGACTTATCTGGCAAAGGAATAAAGATGGGCAGAGCAAGGTGAGCAGATGGAGAATTGGAGGGCAGCTACAAGGGCAGACTTTGGACTGTTTAAGAAATTAATTGGGAGGGTACCATGGGAAACAGCCCTTATTGGTAGGGGAGTCCAGGAAGGCTGGACATACTTTAAGAATGAGCTCATGAAGGCACAGGAGCAGGCGGTCCCAATGTGCCAAAAAATGAGTTGGAGGGGCAGAAGACTGGCCTGGATGAGCAAAGAGCTCCTGAAAGAACTAGAGTTAAAAAAGGAGGATGTACAGCCTTTGGAAAAAGGGGGAAGTAAGTCAGGGTGTGTTTAAGGAAGTCATCAAGTCATGCAGGAAAAAAACTAGAGAGGCAAAGGCCCAGATGGAACTCAAACTAGCCATTTCTGTTAAGGACAATAAGAATTGTTTCTATAAATACATCAACAGTAAAGACAGAGGCTGCAACAAAGTATTGGATGCAAAGAGGAATATAGTAAGTAGTGATGAGGAAAAGGCAGAAATACTTAATACCTTCTTTGCCTCTGTTTTTAACAGTAAGACAGATTGCCTGCAGGACAACTGGACTTGTGGGCTGATGGAACGAGTTGGGGTGCAGTATAACCCCCCTGTAGTCCAGGGGGGTAGTCAGAGACTTTCTGAGTGGCTTGGATCCTCACAAGTCCATGGGACCAGATGGGATCCATCTGAGGGTGATGAAAGAACCAGCAGACAAACTTGCCAAGCCACTCTCTATAATTTACCAAAAGTCCTGGCTTACTGGTGATGTACCACAAGA